>VZSF01004641.1:424181-497457 GCA_013398295.1 Chionis minor
GCCTCGGCCTCGCCGCGCCGGGCCGGCCAAGTCTCGCGAGAACGGGGCCGGCGGCGAGGCGGGGCAGCGAGGTGGCGCGCCGGGAGGCTTTCCGGGTTGCCATGGCGACGCCGCTGCGCTGCCGGGCCCGCCGCCGTCATGGCCCTCCCGCCCGAGCGGCGCAGCGCGGCCCGCGGGACCCGCCGCTCGGGTGTGCGAGCTGGCGGCCCCGAGGGGTGGCAAACCCCTGCCCCGAGCGGTGACAAAGCCTCAAGTGCCGCTGCCCGCCGCTGGGCAGCTCTGCCCTGAGCTCGGGCCCGCTCCCCAGGGTTTAGTAATTCCCACCCCGCACAGGCCGTCTCCCTGCATGGCGCTACCTGCCAGGTGCCAATTCCCCTAATTTTAAACCAACCACCTCTTGCGGTGGCCCCTGCCCAGAATGGCGGCAGGCTGACCGAGCCCCAAGACAAGCAGCGGGCAGCAGGACTGGCACCTCGCAAAAGCCAGTGGGCCTCACACCGAATGAGGGCGTAACGCCATTTTCATAAAGTCAGGAATATCTGCAAAGCTGCAAGGTGCTAACAGTAAATAAGCTATTGCACGTTTTCCACTCTTCACCTTTGTATTTCTAACAATACTGTCCACCCCAGCAAATGGCTGCTTGACCCTTAATTTAATTGAGCGTTGCACCCTTTGTCTGGGGTCCTTGTGTGTTCCAAAGCAAGTCGCTACTGTCACTGCTTTCTCTCCACTTCAGAAAATAGACTGTAACTTCCTATTCAAATTTTATGCTAGGAATACTCAATGAATTGGAGTCATGATCTCTTAAAATTTGCCTTGCATTTTTCCTACATGTATAGTCTCCTTGTGCCTTCAAAAATCAGTGTAGTCACAAGTCCTGCTCCTGCCTATAAGATGTTGTACAGTCTTTTTCCAAACATTTCAGTACCTCCAGCAGTAAGACGACCCCCACATCCATGAGGAAAAGGAGGCTGTTGGATTCTGTGCACCCAAATCGCCCCTTAACCTGTGTTGAGACAGCTCGCAGGCCAAATACAGGGGTAACTCTTATACCTGCTTAGGGGTGCTGGGACACTCTTCTAGTATGGGCTAGAAAGCTGCCGGCTTGCACCTAAATTCTCCTCCAGCTTCAGATGTCTGATTATATACACAAAGCTACTCGGCAGATTAAGCTGGAAGTTCAATTATAGTTAGAGCATTGGAAGTTTCTAGATGAACATTTGTTTTATTCTTAAATCTAAATAACAATTAAGTATAAATAGTTGTAATTCTCCTATAAAATTTCAAAATTACATAGGTCTGTGCCACATACACACTACTAAACATTTTGCATTCTCTACCACTCATACTGGAAGATGTTCATTTACTTACAAGGTAGAACCTGTAATGTATTCCTCTCAGCTTCCTTTGGCTTCTTCAATCCCATTTATTACTTGGGGGGAAAAAATAGGGTTTAGGCAATATTTTTTAAAGAAAAGAATTTCTATCATTTGGACAAAGTTTAATCATTTCACTAACCACAAGTACCAAAGTATTTCTAAAGGCATCACCAAATGGTATATGAGCATCTATAATATAAGGAAAACCATTCAGTCCTCTGCAGTGAATTGAGATCAGTGGCTCCCAGGTGCTGACCCACAGGAATCCATGCACTTCTTTTAAGAAAACCATACATGAATGTTAAGAAAAGCTGAGCAGTACAGATGCTCCATGTCTCCATTGCAGTGTGTTTCTGGCCAGAGACAGTTAGGAATCACTGACCTGGACAAATTCAGGGTTTGGAAGTAAATTCGTCATGAGCTGCTCCGACTCTCTTTTGTCTCTCTGTCCTCATGACTGTCACACCAGGTGTTGGTAACACCTAAGATTTTGGAGAAAGCTCAAAGATACTATGAAACACCCTAATAACCTACATCCCAGATGAAGGTAGAAAGGCATGTCTAGAGGTCTGATAAGAGGTGCAATTCTGTTCACACATTAACCACAACTTGATAAATAACTTGGTATTTGCGATAATAATCATCACTGAAATAGTTAATGTTTACTTTAAATTGCTGTCATTACATTTTACAGCTCTCACTTCTACGGGGTGAAAGGAAGCAATTCGCATGTCCAGGTTACTAAACCCTGTCACCAGACCTCTGCTCAATTGTGCTTTGCACAGAGCATCTGAAGCGTTGGAACCCCGTACTCCCTAACCCAGAATTACGGCACCAGGCAGCTGACCCTGAATTCCTGTGCCCATGGGCCCATGGATGCTAGCAACAGGAAGAACTACTGACTTTCCTACATGCTCTTTGCTTACTTGTTCCGAATATCCTACTGGCTATTTCAACTGCTACCTTCTCAAGGTAGCCTTTTGGCCCAGCATACACATGGTTTTGTACCAGTGGAATTAGTTGCCATTCAAATGTGTTTTGTAATAAATACTGATAACTGTACAATCCACACAGTGATACGTATCTATAAATGTAGAGCTGTTTTGTACTAGAGTTGCACAAGGGCACAGCTTAGCTTAAAGCCTGGAGGAGCACTACAAGCTTTGCCCTGTCCCCCTCACACCACAGCTCCTATTTATAACATTCTGTTCACCTCAGTCGCCCACTTCAGGATTTTTATGGGTGTCTTGGATCCTTTTCCAGAAGTCTCGCACATAATCATTCAGTATTTCTGTCTTCAAAGAACAATAATAAAAATGGGAAAACAATGCCACAAAGAGCTGTTAGGGAGCTGACAGGAGTGAACTGGGATTAAAAAGTGGGATTTCTTTGGTCTACAAAGCTGTGTTGAGAAAAGTTTAAGTTTTTCCCTAGGAAGATTTCTGTGTATTAAACAACTGATAAAAAAATCTACTCGGCATAGTAAGTGAAAAAAAGGAAACCCAGTATCTTTCTATGCTCGCATTTTGCTGAGAAAGTCTCCTTTGTTTACATAGTACCAATCCCTCTTGAGAATATTTTAAAATTACCTTTTGATACACAGGCTTCTAACATCTCTTCCGCCTCTCTTCATGTCCTTACAGGAGACAGACGTGGTCTCTGAGGAATGTTCCTGTTACAAGGGGATCCCTCACTTAGTACAAAACTGTTAAAAGTGGTCTTGATCTGCTGTCCTAACAAATTCCTCTCGTCATCCCCTAATTTAAATAGTGTTTCTCAGTTATGGGTAGGGTGTATGGCATTATGGCTGTATAATTCTTGGCAAGCAGAGAGCTGACAGCACTAATTTACACAGGCAGTTGAGAATAACGGAATATTACTAGTGTTCTTGCATATGTATGTAAATATAAGCACCTGTAAAGGAACTATTCTTGGAAGTCTTGGAAGTTAAAACAATTGCATGTGTTCTAAGTATCAGCATTCTTTTCAATGGTAACTCTGGTAAATTAAAGTCTCAAGTCCTCACTGACAAACAAGTCATTGCTCTCAAGTTGCTAATGATCAAATACGTATCACCATCCTTTTAGAAAGGATCATCTTAATTGGTCTTTGGCTTATCTTAATATTGTTTTTAATTTTGTTTCCAGTTAAGTCATGATCAAAAGCAGTCCATCAACACTTTCATCATGTGTCACTTGTGGAAAATCTTCCTGAAAGTCAGTTTGTATGGAACTCGAGAGAATGGGACTTCGGAGGCCCATGCATTTTAAATCCATTGACTTTTTTTTTGGTAAATGACTGTTTTCGGTCAGACATTTTTTGCACCTATATGATGCCTGCATGGTGAATGTGTGGCATGTATTTTCTCTTGTTTTGTTTGCTTTGACACCTAAACGTGCTTAGCATTTTCTAGACCCTGTCCTTTCTCCAGAAAGCCCCGAGTACAGCTGGAGAAGGGTTGCTTTAACAACAGATTTGCTTTGTAAATCATTTGACTTTTGCAGCTCATTTAAAGATTCCTTTTTGCACAGCCGCATGTACTTCCAAACCAGTCTGCCTTGCCTAAGGCTGCACCCAACCTACACTGCCTTACTTTGTGCTAAAAAACATTAACCCTACTCTGCAGCTGACACCCTCTTTTGCATAGCTATAATGGACCCAAAATAAAGCAAATATTACCTTCCCCAAACGCTCTCTTTGCAATTAAACATTATCTTTCCAGTCTGAGAAAAGTGGTGTTGGTTTTTTTGACTTTGGAAAACAAACCATTTTGCGCTTCAAAAGGGCAAAACTATGAAATGTAGCAGCCTGTCTGCCGGCAGGCATCTTCCCAGCTGGCTTCGGCATGGCACAGCCATTTCATGACGGGAGCCCACCGGGCACACAGCGCCTCGCACCTGCAGCCCTGATCGCTTCTTCCAGCGCTCCAGTTTCCTTCCCACAGCTTTTCATTTTGCCTTCTCTGCCTTTCCTGTTCTCCCTCCCCCATCCCAAATAAGCCTTCAACAGATAAAAGATTGTGCAGATGCCTGCTACAGCAATGCAACTGTGCGTTGAGGTTTTTGTTCTGCACGTTGTACATTTATAACCAGAAAAACTGTGCAGCAGCCTATGTCCACAGTGTGGGATCAGTCACAAAGGAGATCTGCTCTACTTAATCTGCAGGGATCTAACCTCTTTTTTCCCCCCAGTGAAGGCTTAGGTCTTCCTAATTCTCATCAAAATTTTTATTATTTTTTTTTCCTCAGTGTTATGCAACCCTTGACCACAGCCTAAGCACCTAAAAACCAATCACGTATTTTTTAACCCCTAAAAGACTGCATAACACCAGACTTTTGGTAGCACTTTTACTGGTCCTGTATTAAAACAAATCACAGTACCCTCTCTTCCCCCAAATCATTACTCTAGCTGCTGAAGTGACAAAAGAAAAAAACTGAGCAACCTGCTTGGGGTTTGGTCCTTCTTCCACAACACCTGTGGATCCTAACAACAGGCTGAGTGCCCCTAACGTACCCACCACCTCCCCTTTCACAGGTAAACACTTACCTGCTGCAGGTCCATCCCGCCTAGGGCCTTAGAAGCCCTTTACACCCTCCCTGTTGGCCAGGGCCTTGCCCCAACCCCGTGGTGGAGGAGCTGGGGACATTTGCCCTCCCTATGGGCCAAGTCTCCCATCCCACTCACACTGGGTGGCACTGCTGGTTTTTACTGTATGGGTGCGCTCTTCCACCTTGCCCAACACTACACTGAAGTGTGCTGGACTTAAAAGCCGTGATTTTCAACCTTCTTCAGATCTGAATCCCTAAGCTTTTCCTATTTGAAGAGCGGGCCTATTCAGATATTTAAGATGGGGAGACCACTTTGTATGGCTTGTTTTTCTGCTTCTTTCCTGGCAGTCACCAGAGGAGTACCCTATGGACCCCCAGGACTATAGACCACATGGTTAAGCTGCTGGTGAAGTCAGTACCTAGTAAAAGCATGGCTTATGGACAAGCACAAAGACAGATTCAAATCTTTTAAGAATACAGAAAAAACCATGGTAGAAGAGAGGTGTTTATCCTTTTTAAAACATTAAATACCCTGAATTAATGATCAATACATAAATTAATATATAATCCTCCCTCTTTCACTGTGCCTCTCTATCACTGCTTTTATCTCCCCCATACATTATTACCTTATGATGATGCATGTTCTCATAAACTTGCTTAGACTTGCTTAAATTTACTTAGGAGGGGAGTTTCAACTTGATCTGTTTCTACTGTGCACACGATTCTTCACTGACTCTACCCTCATCAGCCCATTCTAAACTTCTGGCAACTGAAGGGAGAGTTTGTTTGCTTGTGAAGGAACACTCAGAGATGTCTAAAACTACACTGAAAAGCAAGTTAAAATGGAGTTACTTATTCCTCAAAATTGTTATATTTTCTTGACACTTACACGACTCAAGTGATCCTTAAACATCAAAAAGTATTAACCAGCTAATAGCTCTAAGACTTCCCTATTGCCTTTCGCTCATCGGCACACACTTGGCTTTAAGTGTCTTGCCCAACCTTAAATTAGGCCAGTCGAATTTGCAAGGTCAATGTACCAAATTACTAGATGATTATAAAATCTCTATTTCTGTTCAAGGCCTCTCCTTTGAGGATGCATAATACTCCCTAAAATAAGGATCGAATCAATGGCAAATATGATTGAAGTCAGGTGGAAATAATAGCTATCATTCTGTTGAATACAAAGAAGATGGAGCCTGATAAAGAAATGGAAAGTGAAGGGTAGGGAATGCTCCATTTGTCCATGTATCCAGAATGGTCTCACATACACTGCTATTTCATTTGCCTTACCAAAAAAAAATCACTGTTCCTGTGCAAGAGCAAAAATAGTGACTTTCAAGAGAGAAAGCAATGAAATACAGGAAAAAATCAAGTAATTCCATCATTTTTCCATTTTAAAATACATCTTGAACAGAAACAGTGTTACTTGTCTGCTGACAATTGGTAGCTGAAGAAGGAGACTCATTCCCTGTTGCTGGCTACCACTTTCCTTTCCAGTTTCATTTCCGTGAAAAGTGGATCTCCAACACATAAAAGCAAAAGTAAAGTCTTTAAAAATGAACATAAGCGTCAAATTCCTAGAAATAATCACATGATTTCAGTAACCTCTACCACAAGATAGTACAAGAGGGGTAATTATTTCATGGCAAAGAAAAAAGATAAAAATCTCTTAACATTTGTAACTCCTACAAGAATAATGAGAGGAAAGGATACTATCACATCCATAAGGAGGAAGATATCACAAGTAACCTCTTCCAGGAAAAATGGTAGGGAAAGACCCAGCATCCGTGTCCAAAATCTGGCAGAAGAGGCAAGATGTACCCACTCAGAGACTGTGTGTTCCTGCTGTCAATATTGCCCCCCATTCCCTATGTCTGCTAGAGCAGACATAGCGGTCCCAACTACTCCCAAGACCTACTTACAGTAAGGTTCTCCAGGTATAGCAATGCTCAACAATTATCAGAAAAGCCTGGATTTATGTCACTCTCCCAAAACACTTGTGCTATGTTTGGGGGGTGGGGGGACACCATGAAATCCTGACCCCTTGTGTGCTTGCTAATCCCAAAATCCCAAACCACGGCTGTTTCCCTCTAGCGAGAGACCTTCATGGGGCCCCAAGTAAAACAGGGACAGGGCTAAAAAAGAAAAAGAGCTCCTTAGGAAGAGAAGAGGCTCCTTATATACATATTCTGAAAGCACAATCTTATACTATTTAAAACAATCTATTTATAAAGTCCTCATGGATCTTTAAATATGAGAGGCACTTCAAAAATTGGCTTGACTTAAAATTTTAGCAACAGACATTGTTTACCACATAGACTGATGCTGCAACATCAGAAGATCAAACTAATAACCATTAGTGAGCGCAGTTAACCATCAGTTTAACCATTAGTTCTACCAGCAGGAGAAAGCATTTTTCTGAGACTTAGAAGTCCTTAGAAGCCCATTGCAGGCACAGCAGAAGAATCGGCCGTTAAAATGGCAGGCAATGCAAAACCCTTTTCCCAGCTCATATTAGGAAGAAAAAGGTTTAACCTACCCTGGTGTTATTGCACGTAGCAAGAAACATGTGGCGTTTTAAAATTATTTTCTACCGAACAAATTTTGCTAGCAGCTCTACAGTAGCCTTCAAAAATCTCATGATGCATGGCACTATGATACAGTCCTGCTCCACGGACTCACGTGCATCCCTGCAGGGGTGTATCCACCAGGGCGGCACGCAAATAAGGAATCACTATCATTTAAAACAGATTTGCTGTTTATTAGTGCAATATACAGATCCAGCTTTGGGGAAAGAAATCCTCTTTCCTTATCCACCTTGAACACCTGCTGCTATGGCAAATGGAAACCTCTCTAAGATCCAGCCGGCACCAGCTCAACGCAGCTAATGAAAGGTCTGGGCGTCCGCACCCGGCGGCTCCCAGCCGCATGTCGCGACATGTCCTGCGCTCTAATCGTTATTACTGTTACAGCAACTGGGAGGACCCGAGGCCACAGGGCAGGTGCAGCCCGAGGCTTTCAGCTCCCCGCGCACAGCGGCTCGGCCCCGTGGCTATAACCCCGCTCGCTGCTGGCGCGGCGGCTGGTTCACGGGGAGCAGCGCGGCACCGAGCGCGGCTCCACAGGTCCCGCCGCTCGGTACCGGGGCTCCCGGCTCCGGCAGGGCGGCAGCCGCCCCTCCATCGCCGCAGGGACCACCCAGCCTCTGAGGCCCCGCTGCCCGGCCCGGCCCGGGGGAGGAGGGCGGCTGCTCCCGCACCGCTCCGCGGCCGGCCCTTACCGATGCGCCGCACGTAGCGTTTTGCAGGAAGTTTCCACGCTCCTCAGTTTAATCCCTGCAAGGGGGGGCTGGAGAGGAGCGCGGCTGAATCGCGATGGAAGGGGGCGGGCGGGGAGGAGGAGGAGGAGGTAGCAGCATCAGCGGCCGCATTTAATTTTTTAATTAGGGCGGTTTGAGCATCTCCCGGCGGGGCCGCAGCGCCGGGCGGCGAGGGGAGCCCGGGCGAGCCGCCTCCGCCGCCCGGGACCCTGTTCCCCGGGTCAGGACCCGTCGGAGCTCCANCCCGGGGAAGCGGGGCCGCTGGAACGGAGGCTGTGCGGTAACCCCTGCAGCAACAACTGCTCTGCAGGTGCTCGGTCTCTCGCAGCCTCCCTCCCCGGGGAAGCAGGCAGCACTTGCCCACGTTCGCAAGTGAAGGATGCTGCTAGTGAACGTATCATTTTCCTGCCCCTCTATATTACCCAAATCTAGACCACGCAAATGAATTCACCCTACAGGGGCTCTTGTCCAAGGGAGACTCCAGGCTTGTGTATTTACTAAGGATAAAATCTCATTTCTGCAATTCATTGCTTGCCTGAAAGCTGGAAATGTCACTGCCCAGCTGCTGCTTTTTTGCAGGGGAATGCCGTTTACGGGGAAAAAAATGTTGCCTGCACCCTGTGCTGCAAAAATATTGCCTGGTTTTGGGGGACTTCACTATCCTAGCAGAACAGTTAGCTGTGCCTTCATTTGCTGGGCATCCGTGCCCTGGCCTTCCTACCTTACACCTCCCTGTATGTTGTCTTAGAAACCTCACCCTGACGGGAGAGACTTCTCCCCGCACTTCGGGCAGTACAGGCACACAGCGCATACCTGAGCACGACAGGCTGGCGCTGCGGCCACAGAGCTGTTTTTGTAGCATTTCTGGCCCTGTGTTGTTAAGTCAGATAGCTCAGACCATTTGAAGTATTCCAAATTCATGCTGATTTCTATTTCCTTAAGTCTTCTCTGTTGCTCATCCTTTCACCCTACCACCTCCTGTGCCCAATTCCTGTAATAGTATTCCTGGAATACAGTTCAGTTTCCTTGACCAGATAGTTAAGTGCAAATGAGGTGCTTCTGAAACCCCCAGAGGATGCCCATCTATGTCCCTAACCACACCAACGCCTTTTCAAGTCAGGTTTGCTGTCACTCAAACACAAGGCCAGGACTGAAGCTATTTGAAGTACTTTCAGGATGACCAGATACACGAACCAGCAGCCGGGCTGCAGACATCCAAGGGGAGAGCAGATGGCAACTGATTTAATCCACTTTGTTACACACTATTGTTTATCAAGTGAGTTTTCAGGCACCTGAGGCTTAATCATGCCAAGAGGATGAACGTTTCCAGCTTGAGCAGACATTAAAGGTACTAATTTCCATTACTGAGCCATTACAAAAAAAAAATCCTATAGGGGGTTCTGCAAAAATACAAGGAAGATTACCAAGGAATTCTTGGTTTAACACTTCCTGGCTACTTTCTCAATCTTCTCAGTATCTCTGAAAACATAAGGGTGAAGGCTAGGTCTGGAAAAGGTGACACCCAAACCACCAAGGATCTTCCATCCATACCAAACATTAGCAGAGTTGGGCTCACGATTCCCCTTCACCCTCCGTAGGTGCAGCCAGCACCCTCAGCTCATACCTCCGTTCTCTTTACCTCAGTGGTCTAAGCTATTGTCCTCGTTCCTATATTCCCTAGGACTCCAGCTGTTTCTTCTGGCCTCACAAGGGCCTCCAATGGCCTTTTATTTCACAGCAGGATGTTAAGGAGCCTTTCTTTACGCCAGTGTTTTTATACAGTCAATGAATCAAAGGATGAGTAGAGTCTTGACCTGTAAGTCAAGAGAGATCAATCTAAGGCCAGCCCCTACAAGATGACTCTGCAGATTCTAACTGATACAATGCCTCTCCCCATCAGACCGCCCTAAAGGTTTTCTTCAATGATTTTTGGATCTGGGCCATGTTTGTTAGTATTCAGAGTCTTCTGACTCGCGACTTGACACATACGCTGCAGCAACAGAAAGGATCTCTGACTGACTGGGAGAGGACATCTAAACTGTATGCAGCACTAAAATGTGAAAACAATAAAAAGGCACTCAAGGTTGGTCGTGGTACCACAGTTTTGGGGATACATAATTAGAGCAAAACGTTCTGTGAACCTTAAGGCTTCAATTACAATTTCCGAAATTCAGGACAAGGAAGAGAACATGCAGCTGCATATTAGAGTTTCCCAGAATTAATTCCTCCCCCCAAGCAAAATGCCCACTGTTTTCTCATGCAGCTGTTTCAGCCAAACTCCTGCAGATTAAGACCGAGATATCCATTTCTTACCACTCTGTGTTTCAGCGTCAGTCAAGCTTTGTACAGAGATCTGTCCCATCTCCTGACAAGCACATAATGTACAAACAAATCCCACTAATTCCATTGTGTAACCTGCAAAATTAGTAAGACTGGAAGTCATATTCTTGGAATATGAGACTCTACGGTGAAGAAATGTCACCTCAAACACATGCATATTTTTCTGGAGTCAGCTCAAAGGCAGGCTTCTCCATGGCCAGCCTATCCCTACGATTTTTCTTCCCGTCTTTCAAGATAGCAATCATGGGGTTTGGGTCTGGCTTTCCCAGGTAGTGTCTACATATTTTTTTCTTAAATAAGCCTTTAATTTACTTTTTATAACCCAATGTCCTAGGACTTTCAGAAGGTAATTTTTTTCCTTGACTGGCTCTTGTTCAAATCGACTGATTTCACATAAATTTGTGATATTGAACTTTCTGTGATTTTTTTTTGCTACATAAGGTCAAACTTAATAGAAAAATTGGAAGTATGCCCAATGAAAATCCATACAGCAGGTGGGCTTTACTATGATATATTTTCAGAAAATAAATATTGATTGTTGTTGAAATTACATCTGATTTCCATAGGCTATATCTGAATCTTTTCTCCAACCTAACAGGAATTAAAACAGCATGACCCAAAGAGCAGATTATAATTCAAAACAAAGGAGGAGCTCATACACAGCTCTATACAGTAAACAGAACATTGGTTGTTATGCTCTGACAAATGTGTAAAGACACAGGAAACCATATTATTTAATACCTACCAGATTAAGAGTTATTGCAAAAGGAAAGACATGCCTTGCCCTTTTCAGCCTTGTTTTATAATTTTCATTCTTCAGGATAATAGTGAAAAACCCCACAAATTCTGAAGTGAGAACGGAGACATCAAACAAGATAAAAGTTCTGTCCATTTCTGTCTTCTCAGGAATACCAAATCGTATTTTTACCTTTTCTGTTGTTATTAATCGTAGGCCGACTCAGGACATGGCTACTTTCAGCCATGACTGCAGCAGGGAGTAGAGATACCAGAGCTCCCTTTAAACTGGCTAGCAGCGCGGGTACCTGGAGCAGTGTAGCCATGGCAGCACAGACCTCTGAGCGGCCTAATTACTCTGCCAAGAAATAAACGGATACTGGGAATTCCCTGAGGAGAAAGATGGTTGAATTGTTAACAAAAAGAGTTTTCCCCTGAGGCACATTAGTTTAATAGGTGTTACCAAAAGCCAAAAAAACTCAAGCTCCAACCTTAGAATAAAAATGCCTTTGTCCTTTGGCACTTCTGATGTCCCAGCCCTTCCAATTCTCCTGCTGTCTATAGAGACAAATGAAAGATGCGATTTCAACATCTGGTGGAAAACCTAACATAAAGCATAACGATTCCCACCCCCAACTAAAATCTATGCTTAATATCTCCTTTAAAAGACAAAAATAAAAGTCTCTCCTGGCTGGAAACACACAGAACTGTCTTGGTGGCAATGGAGGGGTGGAGATGCTCAAACATCCTGCCTCCGTAGGACACACAAGAGGGTCAGCCCCCTGAGCTCCATGAGGAGCGTGTTCAGATCTGCTGTTTACTAATGGCAGGATATGTATTTAATGAAGAATACCAAGGAGAAAAAAAATGAGGGCAAGATTTAGGGGAAGGGAATTTACTTCTGTTAGCTGTTCTCCATCCAATCTTTCCTCATACATGAAAGTGGACATGTATTGAGGAAAGCAACGGGGCAATTTTACCAATATGTTCACTGTCTTACAAGCTCAAAACGCACACGGCATTTGTGTGAAAACAGAGCCCAAGACTTCACCAAAATTGAACACACAATGCTTTATTTAACAAGTTGGATCTATTTATTTAGATTTGTAAGCTAAATTACATAAGCAAAATCCATGTTACTTGGCTGAAATTCCCTTTGAGGTCAATATGAGTTTAACTAGGTTAAGGACTGAGCTGTAAAGCCATTTCAGAAAACATACTGGTTTCTCCAGGTGGAGACCTTGGTGAGTATTGCCTTATCAGAATCTGTAGGCTTGTGCCCACAGTCTGAAAAAACACTGTTTGCAACAGCCATGTTCTGAAATTGCTCTGTTTTGAGGAGACAGAAAGCCAGAAAATTGTGAGTTTTCCATCTTATAACAGAGGCCAGTGAGTGAATGGTGTGTAGAGGCTATAAGTTGCAATTTTATCACATTAATTTAAATGTGAAAAAACAACAGGACACTACTAAAATCCAAGCTGGTTTTCATTTCCAAATGTTCACATACTACGGCTCAGATATACACACCCCATTTAGACCTAACCAACCTGATTCTACTTTTCTACGCAGGCAAAGAAGCAATAGAGGTGAAAATCCCACAGAGTCACCAGGATGTGATGACCAATGATGAGCAGTAATTACTGCAGCAACACTTCAGCCAGCATGAGTGTCAACGAAATGTCTGCCTTCCCTCTGACTTTAGAGCAAAAAACTGGCTTTGCCTTTGTGGGGATTTTGTGTGTTTTCTTGGGACTTCTAATTATCAGATGCTTCAAAATCTTGCTAGACCCCTACAGTAGTATGCCTTCTTCTACGTGGGAAGACGAAGTTGAGGGGCTGGATAAAGGAACATTTGAATATGCTCTTGCATGAAAACTCACAGAATATCCTGCCTTAAATTTGATGTTGATTTCATTTTGGAAACCAACTGTTGTTACATTTGTTATACATACCTGCATTTTGGAGATATGTTGGTGGCATCCATTTTGTTAAATAAATATTTGTTGCAAAGTCAAAAGGCACTTCATGTTGCTTTTATTTGAGGAAGAGTGGAATGGTAGATAAGAAATTGTTAACAGCCAAGAAATACTACAACAAACAATTCACGAGACAGTTATAATGGCCAAAAAGTATTTTAAGAATCAGATTATATCTGCCTCTTCAGAGGAGGATCTAATTTCTACTGTGTCTCATGACAGGCTGGAGAGAAAGGTGAAGGACAAAAGGCTTGTGAATGGTGAATGCTTAAGTGGTAACTGCCTCCCCTCCTCATCTGACACCATTTTCTGCAGCTCAGAGACTGCTTGTACACTGAGAATATAAAAGTGGAGGACAGCAGATGGTTGTGGCTCAGACGAGGTACCTGCAAGAGGTGTGTCCATGTTGCTGAGATGAGAGGAACGAGGGTTGGTCTACTCACTACCAATAATAAGGAATTAATAGGAAAGCTAAAGATCACATCAATTGCTAACTCACCTCTCACCTCCCAAGAAGAGCAGGTGCTGTACCACTGACTGTTTGTAAGGGAAGTGTATGTTGCTTCTCCTGTGTGAAACTGATGTGGTTCTCTGCAGACAGTGCGTAGTTCTACTCCTTCCTGCTCATATAAGCGTATTTTTTTGATAGGTGTCCCCTTCTACTCTACAGCAACAGAAAGTCAAGCAGAATTAGTAGAAGGGAATCAAACATCATTAAGGAAATTTTTGATTCTACAAACATTCAGCAATATGAAATATATTACCTGCTCAGAACTCCAGTCTGAACCACCACCACCACAGTCCCAGTCCAAGAGGGTCTCCCACATCATTAAAAAATTTTAGGTGAAAGAAAGAGCAAATATTAAGTAACCAATGTTACAGTCTAGCTGAATTGGTCAAGGCACGCTGACTTTTTACTCCACTTGGTTACGGAAGATGGTTCAGTTTAAACTGGAACTTGAAGTGTCTGGTTAACATGTCCCAGCAGTAATCACACCAGCCTGTCAGTCATGCTGCATACCCATTTGTACCCAGATCCCAAAAGGGACAGGGCTCCGGAGCTGACTGGAGATCTCTGTACTGTCCAGCCCTTCTCCCCAGCTGCTGCTTCTGTTTGTGCTCCTATAACAGCGCACAGTGTATGATCTGGACTGTAAAAGTGAAGAACTGGTCACAGGAGATCCTACCAAGGCAGAAAAACTAACAGTGAAGGCAGAGATTCAGATCTGGATATTCAAGGTCACCCTCATATACACAGCTGTATAGCAGGTGTGACAGTACTTGACAGAAATTCAATTCTGTTTCTAAGAAGGCTGGCATCAGAATTTTAAGCACTGTCACTTTTACTAAAAAGCTCTGTTTGCAACACGGAGCAAAGACAAGGAGATCAGTTACAGCAGTTGGTTTCTTTTGTATGTATTCTGAAAAATACATATTGTCCCTTTTATCCCTTAGGCAGTGGCAGCCAGTGGAACAGCAGACCTCCAGTGCGATTTGGAACATGAAATACTTCATTGTACAGGGAAGGACATGACTCCTATCTGAAGGATATAAGAGAGGAACAGCCAACACTAATTTACACTGGTCCATTTGAATTATAAAACAAAAAATTTTGTGAATGTAAGAGCTTTTAAACTGCTTCAGATTCTGCGTAAGAAAAAATGCCAGACCCTCCGAGATTCAGTATATTGCATTTATTCCAGTTTAATTTAACCACAAAATCAAAGGTAGACATCAGTCCACTGATGCATGTGATCTGTTATTGCTGGATGGGATAATCCACTGCAGAGACCTGACACTGCCATTCTTTTTACATACACCTAATCAGTACAGCTGAGCTCTGTGCTGTCAGGTTAGAGTGCTGAAGGTACTTAAGTTATCTCGGTTAAATATAGTTCAGTTATCTCTAAACTACACAGCAAACATACCTAAAGAACCCCAATACTGTCTTACTGGTCTTGTTCTTGACCCAATCTATTGCTCGAAGCAATTATCAAATTCCCTTGTGATTACAAAGTTTCATCATTTCCTGCCCGCCCTTCTCTGCAGCCCCAAAAGACAAGGGAGTCAACCTTCCCAGAAAGAATACAGAGAACATAATTTTCCAAAGGTTTTCCTTAAATACACAGAGTAAAACTTTGAATGGGGTTAGAAGCAAATCATTCAAAAATGCATGTAGGACAAGGAGACCCCCCAATGACCGATCCTGATGACTTCATTGGAATCTCTTCTGCATAAAACGCGCAGAGCAAAAGCCTTAACTCTTGTTATCTCCGTTACTATAAATACAGAACTGAAAAATGAGAGATCATGATCTGTGCACGGAATCAGGCATAGCTGGGAGGGAAATGGAGATAACAAAAGTATTTTCAGGCCCCCTTAAAAATTTTGCAATACCATAAACCCAGTAATTGTAATGGATAGGTACATTTGCTGGTTAATAGTTAACAAGCTAGAATGCTTCTCTAAATCACCATCTAGAAATGTTTTGAAAGAGAGGGATTGGATGGTCTATTCAGTATATTAAGCAGGAGAAAAATCTGGCCAATAAGGCAGAGTCTGTAATGCCTCAAAGAGAAGGACACACTGTATACATGAATAAAAGAGGCAGATTGTCCTTCCCTAAAAACACAGGATTGAATGGTAAGTTAAATTATCCTGAATAAGGTAAACTTGATTATTTATGCATAATGCTAGAATACTAAACACAAAATAATGGGAAATAATGGCAAATAACAGTTGAGAGACCTCTGGAAATACACTGTGAAAGTCAAAGTACTATTTTCAAGAACAGCAGAAAGGTAAGAGACTTTTCTTTTCCTAGCAAAATAGTAATATTATGGGAATAAGACAGTGAAATTACAGAATCATTTTACTTGGTAGCAAAAGTCTCATTGTCATCAAAGAATCAGGATTTCAGTTAGTCATGGAGATAGAAGCAAACCTACTTTCACTGACTTTAATGACAAAAGATGTGGGTTTGCTTCTTCATGCCTGAAGATGAAACACTTCCTACAACTTTAAAAGACTGAAGGAAAGAGAATACTATCTATGATCAGAAATGTGTGGTAGTAATAATAATAATAATAATATTGATCATCCAAACCTAGTAGAAGTAAAATAAACTGAATAAACGTAACATGTTGCTGTGAGGCTTAGAAAACATTAAGCAGGAAAGCCAACATAAATATGAGGGGGTTATAAAGTGGTATCATAGCAGAGAGGTGACAGCAGAATATTATCTATAGCTGATGGAAAAGGCGAGAAAATATGCTTTAGCTATATCTCATAGTGAAGTTGGAGGACATTTGATTATCAGCTCTTCAAATTATAATCTTGATATGTGATTTCAGAAAAAATTTACGTTACCAAGGTATAAATATTGATGTGGTATTTTATCTTTCAGTGCCAAAGGGCCAAATGCATTTCACAAAATCATTGAGAAATTTAAATTGGAAAAAACCTCTGGAGGTTATCTAGTCCAACCTCTTGTGAAAGCACAAAACTTTAAAAAATGCATCTAATGGGGTTATTTATCCAGATTTTCAGTTCATATGTTCCTTTATATAGATGTATTTTGTTTCTAAAACTTTCTGCTTTTACATACACTTGCAGAGTTTCAATGTCTAAGCATGGTCTGGTTTAGTCAGATTGAACAGACCTGGACTCCTACTGAATTATAGAGGTTTATACAATCACACTCCCTTATCTCCTTAGAAGTACATCTCAAGACATATGGATTGCCATTGTTTCAGGGCCACCTGGGCCATCCTGTAAGTTGCTGCAAAGGTACTTAACCCACTAAAGGCATTAAATACATGTACCCGTTCTGCTCTTAGGGTTTTTGTTTGCTTGTGTGGTTTTTTTGAGGGTGGCTTTTGGGAAAATGGAAGCAGATTGTACAGTTATCGTATGATCACCTCTCTATGGGCTGCCACTCAGAGGGACCTAGGCAGACTTAGGGAATGGGCCAACAGGAATCTCATGACATTCAACAAGGACAAATGCAAATTCTGCACCTTGGAGAGACTAAACCCCTGTACGACACAGGCTGGGGCCTCACTGGCAGGCAGCAACTCTCCTGGAAGGGAGCTGGTGAGCAGCGGGCCACGGAGTCAGCACCATGCCCTGGAAGCAGTGAAGGTGAACAGTGTTCTGCACTGTGTTAACAGGACCGTAGCCCGTAGATCAAGCAAAGTGATCATCCCCCTCTGTCCAACACTCATCAGACTGCATCGGGAACCCAGTTTCTAAGTTTGTCTACCTGTCCCTCCCACCTACCCATGTAAGAAAGATGTTGATAGACTTGTGTGTGTCTGACGGAGGGCCACCAAGATGGTCAGGGGTAGGAGCATTTTCCCTACGAGGAAACAGAGCTTGTTTAACCAGAAGAAGAAAAGGTATTAGGGTAACCTAAGCAGCCCCCCCAATATTTATGAGGAGGTTACTGACAAGGCAGAGCCCTGCTCTTTACTGAGGTGCACAGCAGGGGAGTGACAGATGATGGTCAGAGTGACACACAGAAGGTTCCAACTGGATATACAGGGAAAAAAAAAACACTATGAGGACAATCAAGTATTAGAATAGGCCGACAGGGCAGATTGTGAAATCTGTCCTTCTAGGATGTCAAGACCTGACTGGCGAAAGCAGTAAATAACCTGATTTACATTCAATGTTCCCTCTGCTTTGAGCAGAAGGTTGGACTAAATAAGGTCCCAAGGTCCCTTCCAACCTGTATGATTCTATGACTTGCTATAATTTCTTTCAAATCATCCTACAGGGTGTTTTGAGTGTACAAAGGTAAAACAGTGTAAAATTCTATGAACTTTGCAATGCTTAGGACTATCATTAATGTTTCTTAATAATTACTACGTTACCACAGTTATTTACTTCATACATTATAATTTAGGAAACCCAATGTTATTTTTGGATGATTTTGAGTTGTCTATTTATTTCTTCATATTAATTTTATTTACATATAAACCAAGCAATTTGCTATATCTTAACTGCTTGCTCATAAATTGTCACCATGGTAGAACTACTGAAAACTTAAGGCCTAGCTTTTGTAGTTAACTTGAAAAAATGTATTTGATTCAAGCCTTTCAGGCAAATTTAATTCTAGACTATGAGAGAAATAGACATGGTATCATAATATTTAAGTGGAACATAAACAGTAAATGGACTTCATAGAATCTTTTGTCACATCCCTTTTACTACCTACACTTTCACTGGCTTCAATTAAACATTGCATTATTAAAATAAATACTATATTTTAAAATCAATTTTAGGTACTTTGAATATTATCCAAAGCCTATTTTATATAGACAGTGTCACAAATCCTGATTTAGGATTCTGCTGACTACACCAATTTGTCACGAATGGGTGATTTAGATTGCTTAAAGAATCACCATTGAAGGTATTAGCAGAAGTGGTTTTAACATGATGTTGTAAAAGCATGAGTTAACAAAGTTCGACATCAAGGTTTACTCTGTTACTGTATGGCACCGGCATTTGAACAATGATTCAAAACTACCAAGGCACAAATCAAAGTTACCATACTACAAGGTTATGCGCGATATCGGTCGCTCACCAAAGATCTGCCGTTGGTGAAAGGTCTCTCTGCCTCAAGGAGCAACCTTGAGAGGCATCCCAGCTTGAGGGGAGATCACCGCCATGCAGCCAGGCTGCTTAGCCGAGACAGCTCAAAGGCGGCTCACTTAGGGTGTTATATTTATGGAATAAAGTGGCTGGCTTGTAGTCAAATTCCATGTGGTGGAAACGGTATGAGCCTCCTTGTACCCACAACTTTCTTTGTTCCTTGATAAATGAGTCTTGGAAAAGCCACCTGCTATTCATGTCTTAATCGTATGATCGGTGTTCCAAGCTCATGCATCAACGCTCACTGTGTCACTCTGCTCCTTTGTGGGCTTTCAGAGAACCGATTGAAACTAGAGGAGTTCTTGGCCTACTTAGAGCTTAGGCTTTTACCTCCTTTGGAGGTTGTACCAAACTACTGCTGGTTTGGTTAAGGGGTTGAGCGAATCCATCACAGATGGAAACATCCCCACAAACTCAGACTTTGACTCAACTATTTTACTCAACAAGTCATAAGATGACAGTCTCATGGACATTTGGTGAGGCTTACAGTGGAAAATTTAACTAACTGTGCAAGTTAACAGAAATGTTTTATTTATATTTTTTATGGCAGAAACACAGCGGACATTAGGAAGACTGCTTAGAGATTTCAAGAAAAAATTCTCAGAAATTTGTTACTCTAAGAGCAAAGATTTCATACGCAACAGCACTAAACCCTTTTTGCTGTAGCTGCAACTAACTAGCTGCAGCCACAGAAGAGTAAACGGATCAGTGACCTAAGTCTATAGCATCCCTGAAGATGTCAATGAATAATTCGCCAAATGTATTCTTGGATCCAAATGCAAATCGGTTTCAAGTTAACATAATTAATGAAAGCCAAGACAACAATGAAACACCCCAAGAGGATATGGGCTCTGACCCACCACATTATGAAGAAACATCTTTTACTGATGGAGCACATAACAGACTGAGAATCAGTTATAGACCGGGAAAAAGAGAATTATACGACAACTTCCTTCAAAATGGGGAGAAAACAGAAGCTAGTTTACATCCCTACGATACTCACACTAAAATGTATTATCTGCAAACTTTTGGCCATAACACAGTGGACCCAGTTCCAAAAATTGATTATTATAGAAACACTGGCAGTGTCAGTGGGAATAAGCTCAGCAGACCAAGCTTATTAGAAATTCATGAACAACTGGCAAAGGTAAGTGGAAAGGAAAGACACAAATTTTCTCTATTCCATTTCCAGGCTATTAATTCTGTTTAATAATAAGAGAAAGTCCTCAAATTCATGGACCTTGACCAAGACAGAAAGTACAAGAAATCACTTACCATATTTCCTTTGGTAGCTGCAGTATGTTTTCTGCCCTGTACCCTGCTCTAAGCAAAGATTTTTATTAAAAGGTAATAGTAATATACTTGGTTAGCAGAGAAACATAGCTAAATCTTGTCTAAAAGTATGAAACTACTGAATCTCTTCTGTTTCACTTAAGAGTTAGGACGGCAGATGATGAATATAAATTCATAATTTAACCAAGCTACACAATTCATGCTTACTCTAAACTTGAATTTAACGTTAATGCATAACTAAGTTTCACAGATTCCTCTGTTGTACTCTTTAATATATATATAACTATTATGAAAAGTGTTATGTGCAATAAATGCAATTTCAGCTAATCAGAAATCCAATGCACTACCTGTTTATTGCTGTAACAAACCATTCAAACAGCTAGAAAGAACCCAGAACAAGGGTGTTGAGGTTGAAAGTGTTTGCTCAGAAGAGGGAGAGCAGACAACAGTCTTCAGGTACAAATTCAGTGAATGAATTTAGGCCTTCATGCTCATTAGAGCAAAGAATTTGGAAAGAATCTGAAGAACCTCTTGAACGACTATGTAGAAAGTATTTATGGAGGAATGATTTGGCTAAATTCCTCCTAATCTATCACATAGAACAGCTGTTTAGACTTTGCTCATGTAATAGATGGGACTATATCCATGTAAAATACATTTACAGAGAGAACTACTGAGCAGGATACAACTGGCTAATCTGCCTTTGAAAGACTTTCTAGGGCTGTTTCTCCTCTTCCCTTCTGAGCAGACCTACTTTTGGTTAACACAATGTAGTTTATTATTGATACATATGACCAATGGATTTATGGAAAAAAACTCCCCGTAGTAGACTCTTCCTGTTTGCTCCTTTTTTTTCCCCCCCACACGTAGGCACTAGATGAATAGTGAAATAACAAAGCATGTCCTTTATTGTGACAGTCCTCACTTCTGTCACCCTCTATGGCTAATTGTCAGAAGAACGTACGCTGGTCAGGTATAATCTTTTGGGGCTTGCCCATTCAAAACTTCCACAGAAAAGAATTTGAGAATTTGTTAATTAATTGTTCTTAAATACCAGATTTTCATTAACTTCTTTGTTATTGCCTCAGAGAGGTGAACTTTGCTGTCTGTTCCCCCATATAGATTTTTAAGGCTTGATTTCCCTATGTGGTAGAATCACCTCCACGCAAAATAAATAGCATGGAAAGCTGTAATGAGAACTTTTGGGGACAAGAACAACTAGATTAAGCATTTTGAAACAGTTAAACTATAAAAAAACCTACTGCAAAACGTTAGTGGAATAATATGATAATCTGCTGACTAAAATTAGGTAAAATTAGACTCTTCCCCGTTAAGCCACGATACCCAGGTTCTCTGTAAAAAACAGAGGAGAGACACAGGGTATACCTACTTACAGAATTAAAATCAAACCTTTTTGGAGGTTCTTAATTATGCACTTATCAGGGCAGGGCTGGAAAGAGAGCGATCACCTCTATAGTCAAAACTCAGACTAAAAGCGTCAATATACAGCAAACCCCCCTATATGTCTTCTGTGTTGGGCAATACTGAAATGAGAAGTCTCCAGAGAAAACACGCTCTCATCACCATTCCACTCATTTTTACATATTTCTGAGGTCTGAATAATTTGGACAAGCATCTGATTTTTGTATGCTGGGCTAGATATTGTTCAAACTCCAAGTCTCTGGAGATTCACCTGTCCTAAGAAGGATTAACATAAATTAATGAAATCAAGCAAAAACAGTAGCCATTAGGAAATTAGGACCTGATTCTTTAGGATCTTACTAGGACAACTTCCTAGTCTTGGCTTAACTTATTTAAATTAAGGTCTCCACAGACCCGCATAAAATGGCTTACATAGAAACAGGTTACCTGTCTAATCATTTATTTCCAAAAATGAATGCGAAGTGGATGTAAAAAGGGAAGAACATGAATCTGGTAGCTCTTCTCATTTCCAGGTGTGTAAGCTGCTACTCGAGGGACTAAACACATTTCCATGCCCAGAAAAAACCTTCTCTTACAGAAACAATTTACTTTGGTAGCGGCCAGAGAGGAGGAAATTAGTGCATTTTGGCTTTGAACATAACATTGAATGAACATATACCAAATTTTAGCATATTATATTAAGGGATTTTCAGTTTGGGCTATTACCAGAAAATTTAAGTTTTTTGGTGTTGCATCTCCCAATGGTTTGTGTATTTCAAAAAGCATTGGATAAATTTGTTTAGTGTTTTTTAAGGCTTTCACTTAGAGAAGATTAAAAAGAAGGCAGATTCCATTCCAGAATAAAATTAAGGGAAAATTGCTTTACAGATTGGGACTGTTAGGGAAGACAAAAAAAGCATCATCTAGCTTGACCATTCCCAGACTTTTTACAGTATCCAGTTTACAGAATGATAATCTTAAGGCTCTCAAAATAGGAAGGTGAATGTCAGAGGTAATGGGATTTTTGTTACACTGGCAACCTGCTGTGCCCTTATGTGAGTTGTAGCCCTGGCCTGGGAGCCACTAACCACAGCACTGGAACAAACGACCCGCCATTAGCATGGCTGGGCTCTATTCCTGGCTGTCCCATGGACTCACTTTGTGACCTTGGACAAATCACTTCGGTCTACACAGCTTATTCTGAAGAATAAACAAACACGAGGTCACCAAACAGGAGATTAGTGGGGAAGGGAACTAAGATGGTATGAAAACGCTGAGGTCCTGTCAGGAGGCAAAAGCAGCACAGGCAGCTGCATGGTGTGCCTGTGCACCAGCCCAGTGTGCAGCAGGCTCCCGCGAAAGAGGGGATGAAATGCCACACCGAATGCATATAGGGGTTGGACTAATAGCGTAAGATGCAGTTCTGGAGAAGATGCTTTATTCCTTTTTTCTTTATCACTAAAATCTGGGCTTACCACACCACACCCCAAGGCAATCCCGCCCCTCTCGCCCCCCATTTTTGTGAAAGTCAAATTATTGAAAGCAACTGTCCTGTCAAAGCCTATTGCCAGATTCTGATATGAATTGACATATGTTTGACTTCAGATTTCCAAACATCACATAAGCATTCCCATTGTGCTTTGATGCTGGGCTTAACATCAGAAGATAAATATTAATATTTAATACACTTTTTAAATAAGTAATTTACCAAATGTCAGAATGTAAGGCAGACTGAAAG
The DNA here is from genome assembly GCA_013398295.1 of Chionis minor. Taxonomy (NCBI): domain Eukaryota; kingdom Metazoa; phylum Chordata; class Aves; order Charadriiformes; family Chionidae; genus Chionis; species Chionis minor. The sequence continues at coordinate 447,594 of VZSF01004641.1, forward strand.
ATCTTCAAATATCTACTTCCCACACTGCTGGAGCCAAATGTGTGTCATCTTTTAGCAAGATGTGTCAGTTTCTGCACACATTAAGGCCCAAAACGCCAATTAAATCCCTAAAAAATAGTCTAAGTGCTATTTCACAGCTGATGGCTAGTGATAATTACTTGGGCTTAATATTTACCCTACATAAGAAATCATCTAACCTTTCTTTATCTTAGTTATTCTTGTTACAGAGACATGGTGATCTCATCATCTTTATCCCCAGAAGAGATGAAGGCTAAACTGTTCTGGAACAGGAAAAGAAAATGTTGGGTTTTGTTTTTGTTTTTTTTTTAAAGCAGTTAACTTTTTTTTTTTTGGGTAGCTTTTAAAAATGTTCTGTCACTTTCATTCCACATCCTTAATGCATGAGTAGCGCATGAGTAGCACAGGTACAGCTGCTTGGTAAATAACCAATCATTCACTAAAGCACACCAATTTAAAATGCATTTATGGAAGGTTTAAGGCCATAATTTATGATAATGGCATAGAGAGCACAAATTAATTCAAAGTACATAGGAAACAACTTGTTTTAAGTAAAAAGACTGAACCCTTTTATTTTTTTTCTTTGAACTTCTAACCACTGTAGCAAAAAAACATATTATTCTGCTAATCTTCCTTAAATCACTTTAATCATTTACTGTATTTTGAGCAAACACATCCATTATCATTTTAGGGTAAGAACTGACAAAATTATCTAAGTAACTCAGGAGCTCAAAGTTACAGGCTTTCAATAGATCTTGTATTTCCATTTCACTTAGGGCCGAAAGGGCCATAGGCATTGAGTTTAATCCATCGAAATATATTATCCAGTCACTTATTTCTCTACATTCTACAACCTTGAATCATAGAGGCTACAGCCCCCATCCATCAGGGGGGAGTCCAAACATTAGCATAAGTGTCATATACAGTTGGTCTTTATGGCTGTTTTGGTTTTGTTTGTTGGGTTTTTTTGAGTCCATGGACAAAATAGAGCAACAACAGCCTGGAAGCTTAAGCAAGATGAAAAAACTTCATATGTTTCACAGAATCACAGATGTTTCCCCTCCTTGACCTGTTTAGTTAATCTGGAAATACCTTCATCCCCCTCCAAGCCATAAAAGCATCTTGATTCCTCTCCAGGTGTGACAAATACTCCTGACCCTCTGCCAGGCAAGGTAGATGGTCCTTCCTAAAGGTCTTTGCAGAGGACCCAGACAATACGTGGCAATAGTTAACATAATGCCAACTCTTTGCAAAACCAGTCAGCACTTTGTATTTTAAAAAGTTATAAAAAGAAACGAAGCAGCAATGACAAGTACAAACCTCAGTACCATGACTAATTCCTATTCAAGCCACAATAAACATATCATGATGTTAAATTGCCTCAAAGATTCTGAGACAAAAGAGCTGAAGAGAGAAAATACAGATTTATGTCTAACTGGATGTGAACAATCTAAAATTCTGGGCTATTTATTCTGTTTACATCACAAATATGGCAATTCCTAATCCTATCTACTACGGTTTCACTAGAGGTGGCTAAACCACAGAAAGGATTATTCATTTACTGCATTATTTATTACATTTCACTGGCATTTCTCTGATTGTTTTCAAGAATATGTTATCCATTTGCTGCTGCAATTATGTTTGTACTTTATGCAACAGAAAACACCAGAGTTCATCACATAACTTTGCCATGTAGCACTCAGCTACATCTCTTTTCACTAGCGAGCAATTATCCCTGTTTCTACACTTAACATTATTCATAAATTGTCGCAGCAGGGTGTAGAGGCCCTCATTATGTTAGATGCTCTGCTAACATACCAATACAACATGTATGTCGAATACTGTTTACAATAATAACAATTTAGTGTCAGATAATAATGTATTTACTCTGCTTAAGCAATTCTTTCATCTTTTCTCACTGTTAGCAAGCCCACCTGCTGATGCCTGGTGCGAGCAGAATATTTTACTCTACTCCAGAGACAGTAAAACCTGATCTTCTTTGCAATTCCTTTATTCCACATCTCTCTCATGCAGCCAGGTGTCTTCTGCTTGGCACAAAAACATATTTGTTTTCTGTGTGATCCTTCAGAACATAGCCGTGACCACCGGCTCAGTGGAGAGAGTGGCTAATGGAGAAAGCACCGCTGGAGATGAGACAGCAGTCAGCAAGGAAGAAGAAAACAAAACAGGACTTGTCAAGTTCGGATGGGTGAAGGGTGTGCTGGTGAGAAATTTACCTGCATTTCTAAAAAAATTAGAAGAAAATAATCTTTAAGAGAAGTTCTGCAACACTAAGGTCTTTCAGAAGTAAGAGAGGGAGGCAGACCTGAGGGATGTTTAGGGTGCTTTTCAAAAGCCTGCAATGCACACTGTCACCCTTCTGGTTGTTTACACTACTTTCAGCATTGCACTAATGCAGTCTTTTTTGTTTAAACCCCAGGTAAGATGTATGCTTAATATTTGGGGTGTGATGCTTTTCATTCGACTTTCCTGGATTGTAGGTCAAGCAGGAATCGGTATGTATCTTATTTAATATCATTTTCAACAGTGAAAGGGATAAAGAGGATAAACTAACATGATCATGATTAATATATAATCTGAGATGTGCATTTGCATGTTGAACTAAATAATGTTTTCAAATGCTTGCCAGGGTAAAAGATGTTAATCCTCCTAACTATTGGAATTTTCCAGACTCGCAGCCAAATTACCGCTTAGAGGCATAGATCTGTTAACTATGCATATGATCATCACATTTGAATATTTCTAAGCTTTGGTGAAATTTGTATTTAGATCCTGTAACAGATGTAAACTTCATGACTCGGGCCAATTTCTAATATGTGCGTAGAGAGTTAACCTTTAAGAGTTCACACATTGCTTATCTGTCAATCCCAAACCTTGTCATCTACATATTAAAAACAACGCTGCTTCACACTTCTCTGTAAAGATGAAAACAGAACTGGAAGGAGGTCTCATCTCATCAGGATTTTGTTATTTTTAGCTATAGAACAGGACTAGATACTAGTGTACTATGAAACATTAAGTTTTAAAAACTGGTACAGCTTTCGTAGAAATTAACTAAGGACACCTCATCACATGCTGTATCTTTGCTTCTTCCTTCAATTCAAATCCCAGATACCAGTCCCTGAGAGACTGGGCCCTGGGGCCTCCCTCCAGCATGTTGCTGAGTGTTCAACAAAACCAGTGAGATAGGAAAGGGCTCACAACACCGCAAGAACCTCCAGCAACTAGAAGCAGCTCAGTAAGGTGCAACGTATCAGTAGTTGTTTTGTGCCGCGACTTCCCTTTTAGAGCTGCTGCTCTGGGGAAGCACAGAAATGTGAACTGCGATGGCAGTGTCACTCTGTGTTACATGATCATACAGTCTAGAATAATAGGACACCCTAATCTTTGACTGGCACCCAGATGTCATAAAAAACAGCAATCCGAAGTGTGGATGGCAAATATTCCACCTTGGATTCCCACAGAATGGAAATATTAAGTAGACACGAGCTGGAGTCCAAACTCTGGCCTCAGGACATCAACTCTCCTGATCTTGGCTAAAACTCAAGTGCTCAAATTCAGACTGAATATAAATATCATTCACTTCCTTGTTAATGGAAGTGAAATGAAACACTGAATGGAAACATCCCCACTGAATGGAAACAAAAAAAATTTTGCATGCTTGAAGTCTCATTTCCAACAACAAAATACAGTAACTTCACAGAAGTTTCGCTTGAGCAAGACTGAGCTTTTAAAAAAAGAGAAACAAATTAAATGGTTATTAAGAAAAAAGTCCAGCCACAAACTTAGGGAGACACAAGTAGAAGAAACCTGAACAACAGAAGTTCCAGAACTAAGCGGAAGAAATTTACCTACTTTTTCAGTGCTCCATCCGTGGCTCTAGCACTGTGCCTGACAAAGGGGTACTTGCTGATTTTATGATGCATAGCAAATGAGCGCGTACAGCCCAGGGCACTCATAAGTATATGCCTTGCCATGAAAATTCTGCATCTTAATATCACCAAGACTTTGCTCTGGGGTTTCATGCAAAATTAGTTTTAAGGGCAGTTCAGTAACTTATTGAGATCATCAAGAAGTATTACTTTGTTTTGAGGTGTGAGAATAGCCATAGGCAAAAGTAATTCATTTTAGAACAACTTACTTAGCAGCCATATGCCCAGCTCTCAATCTAAACTTTAATCAGATTTTAACATTAATTTGCACCAACAACAGTTAGAGCCTTTCTACTTTCACATTTAATTTTACCATTTTAATTCATTGATAAGCAGACCCTCCTTTCTTATGGTTTATTGCTCTGATGTTGCTTTTTAAAATTGCGTGCCTTATGTAAGGAGGTTAGTTTTACTTATGAAAATGCGACGTCAAATTCCATTTGAATAATTTCTCAACGCATTTTCTGAATGTCTTATAAGCAACGAGCTCTAAGTCCCTAGCCAAGCTGCTTAAGGAGAACAGTGATGGAAGTTCATCATCACCAAGGCTTGGGGATTTTACTGGCTACTGCTACTAACATGGAAATTAAATGAGTCAGTTAAACCACCATCTGGGCACCATTTATATCCCCATCATTAGAGGGCAAGAGAGAAAACCCAATTATTTCCATCTCCTGATAGGCTGTCTTGGGCAAAAGCTCTTACGGGGGAAAAAAATAATGTTTCAACATGGTTCTCTGTTTATCATCAGCTGGGAAAAAAGGGACAGTATCATCCCGACAAGGTTACAGGTCCAAAACTAGTCTGATATTTCCACCTTACACCTGGGGACTTTCTGAAGTCTGTATTTGTACCTATACATGGAATGGTTAGCCAAAGGCAGGGAAAACCACCAAGTTTATGTTAACTAAAAATCTGGCCCTGAATATTACAACTATGTTACATTACATTATATTACAATGATGTTTTGGTTGAGTCACTTTTATTTTATGCACTTTTCTTCTTAAATGTTAAAATAATTTTTAAAATTAAACATTAAAGCCTTCCCAAGCAGATATTACTCATCAAATTATCAAAATATCTGACCCTTTTTATCATATACATTAACAACATGAATTGTGAAATGCAATAGACAATCCTGGAAAAATATTCCTTAGGATGCACATGCACTTGCCAAATAATTTTACAACTACTTTAAGAATAATGTGTCTAGCTTACTCAATTTAAGAGTAAACAGTTTATAAAAAGTATATTCAACCACTTCTCAGGCACAAGATTTGCATGGTTTAACAATATCCTTCTGTGTAACGGTAGCTGACCTAAAGGAATGACCATTTGGATTTTTTTCAGATGATCTGCATACAAAATAGGTGCTTGACTGGTTACAGTAAGATTTCAGAAATCAATAGGATAGACATGATTTATCAGAGGCTCAAATCACTTTAAATATCCTACACTATGTATCATTTATATCTCACACATTACATTGCTGTATCTTAAAGGATTGTGATAACATGGCTATAATTTAAGCAGCAAAGAACATTAATTCAGGGGTTGGATGTCTATAATCACACAGTATGAACTGAAGTCAGGAATCTGATCCAGAAGCCAACAGGTAGAAATAGAGCAGATAAATTAATATATCTGTAATACTTCCAGCTGAATGTCAGTTGGACGATCCAAGTTTCAATTTAAACGAGCACTGGTCAATAAAAATTGCTACCAGCAATGTATAATCTTCAGTTCCACATTGAATGCCTATGTACCTTACGGAAACAAGAGAGCTACTGCATAAGCACTAGCAAGTTCAGATAAAACTAAGAACTGGCACCAAACTGTAATTGTTTCTTTTTTTCTTTTCTTTTCCCTCCAGTTTTTTCCTCTCCTCTCATAGACAGAAATGGGAATAGCAGCAATAAAGTTGAGAGACAGAGGTCATTTTATTTCTTCACCTGACTTGAAACAAGAAAGTATTCTGGAACTAGAGCCAAACTCTTCTTGGTAGGGCCAGAAAATGTAACAGAAGCAATGGCCACAACTGTAGCTTGGGAGGTCCAATTTGTACACAGAGGAAAACTTTTTCACTGGGCAGGTAGTCTAGCCCTGGAACATGTAATCCAAAGAGGCTGTGGGATCCTTGCCCATGGATGTTTTCAAGACCCAGTTAGCCAAAGCTATCACTGATTTAATCCTGTGCTGGCAATAGTTCCGCTCGGACTGGGAAGCTGAGCTACAGATCTTCAGAAGTCACTTCCAACCAATGTTTCTATGATTCTAAATCATACTAGCCATCTCCTACTCATACAGTTTCTAGTTTCTAGCATAAAGTTAGCAGAAACCTGACCATATAGCCAAAGATCGGGAACATACTCAAGATTGCAGAGTCTTACTCAAACTGAAACCCAGTTCACATATAACCAATCACCTACCGTTGATCTTCAGAGGTTTGACTATTTCTGTTTAATTACACATTTTGTGGTATCAGCTGAAAAAAAAAAAAATTCTTATTTCTCTAAGATTACACATTACAGGTCACCCGTAAATGTAAGTGGCATCTAAAAAGTAGTATTTCCATTTTCAAATGTTTTTCTTGTGTTAGAGTAAAACTACTTTTTGTAGGGAAAGAGAGAGATGAGGAGAGAGTGGGGAAGCGCAGCACTTGACAGCTTGGCAAGTAAGACTATAGAAGGCTCGCGCTCAGTTCTTGTCTCTCTACTTCATACACTCTCTGTCCTGCTGCACTATGAAACTATACAGTCAGCCCTCTGATTCAATATTTAATTAACTGCTGAAAGACAGCAGCATTCTCGTAAGAGCTTTGACTCGTGTGTCGATCTCTTCACTTAAACAGCCAGGATGTATATTAAAGGCAGCTATAAGCATCCATGCCAAGGGCCACTTGTTTGCTCATTTCCTCCAGCCTTTGAAAATCATGAGAGCTTGTGGCTAGGGTACTCCTATCAGAAAGAATCACTGCTTGAAGACTGATGGGAATAATTTACTACCGTGCCACGGACTCCTTGGAAATGTTCTGCAAACTGCAAGTGGTCAACAAACCATCTTTTCAGTTTATTGCTCCGATTCTGGCCTGAAAATTCAATTTAAAGAGGGAATGATTTGTCGGAATCATGGAACATGAGTAAAATATTTTATCTTCTTATTACTGACAGGTCTTGGAGTAATCATAATTCTTCTCGCCACGATGGTAACCTCAATTACTGGGTTGTCAACTTCTGCAATAGCAACTAATGGGTTTGTCCGTGGAGGTAAAACTCTTAGGGTTACTAATGCTTTCAAGCCCAAAAAGGGCTTTATGTATTATTTTCATGAGGCAAACCAGAGGGACGATAAACCAAATGGCACATCTAAATGCACTGGAAGGTAACGATTCTAGTCACCTCTAATCACAATTTATGGCATGTTTGAGTCATCCTTTTTAATAAATCCCAGATTTCAGTTCAGTCTGTGAAGTACATTTCAGATGTTCCTGCCTACTGCTGAGCGAGAGATGGCTTCTGGCTTTTCATGGAGTTCTTCTGTTACCTTTCAGCAGGTCTTTTCTTATTCAGAGCATTCCAGGTTGGACATCCTTGGACAAAGTGAGCGTGAGGCATCTCTTCCTCTCATTTTAAAGACTGATGCAGATCAGTGCATATCTTCAATTTAATACCTTCTTTATAAAACTCCTTACATTTCAGCCTCTCCTTGGAAGATGAGTAAATAATTTTGCTGGAAAACTGCATGTCAGGTATTTTATGAAACAAAATTTTAGTGCATTTCAGAGCCTTATTATAACTGGTCTGCTCTAACCTCTGTGGAAAACAGCAAGTTCTTACTACGTCATTTAAGCAGAACAGGTATTTGAATACACTTGAATATACTTTCTTTTTCGGATCTTTCAGGTCTTGGAATCATAGTTATTGGTCTGAGTGTAGTAGTAACAACATTAACAGGTATCTCCATGTCTGCCATTTGCACTAACGGAGTAGTAAGAGGAGGTAAGTAATATGATCTCATGAAAAATACAAAAGTCTGTAGATTTGGATTATGAAAAAAAATTGAACTGAGATAACTGTGTTATAAGCAAAGCAATAATAAATAAATATTTTTAGAGCGATCTCTCTCAATGGATCAACAGTAAATTAAAATGCATATAAACACTTCCTGACAGTAAATATTAAGGGCCAGTGAGATGAGATGAAATAATTAACTGACAAAGTAATATGCTCCATTTAAAGATTCACCGCATCACTATGGAGGGGGTTTAACAATGTACCACAGAATATGATCTTTCATGCTAACACTGGAATAGATCCAAGTAAGTTAGAACCTGTCTGCAAGTGAGGTTCTCTCTACTTTGTGTTACTATATTATGTATGGTGAAAAATTATTTGAAGGTCCAGTTTTGCATGTTAATAAGCCCTAAAAAGATTTCTGCAATAGAAAGGCATACAGAAACATCTGAAGGCAGAATCAGTACAAAGAACATTCCCTTTTTTTATTAGCGTCCTCTATTAATATAGGGCAAATATTGATTATGTTTGTGAGACTAAAAGCAGAGATTCCTGCAGTATCATCTACGTGAGAAAAATGAACAAAACTCGAGCAGTTAGCTGTGCTGAAATATCAATCATTTCTGTCTGCAGGTGGAGCATACTACCTTATCTCAAGAAGTCTAGGCCCAGAGTTTGGTGGATCTATAGGACTTATCTTTGCTTTTGCGAATGCAGTGGCAGTTGCCATGTACGTAGTTGGATTTGCCGAAACAGTTGTAGAACTTCTTAAGGTAAAGGTAGATGTGTCATGTATATGATTAAATTGTTTTGGGTGGATTGCGGTTTTTTTGGTTTTGGGGGGGTTGTTTTGGTTTGGAGTTGTTTTGTTTGTTTGTTTGTTTTTGGTAGAATATATTTGCTTAAGTGGTGATGCTTGATGGTGGTGAGGCTTGAGTGACACCTTTAGCAGGGAAGAATCTGGTCTGTCTAAACATGCCATAAAGTGCTCCTCCATTATTTCTACCTTATGAATATATTTCATACATTTCTCAACAAGAATCTCAAAATCAGAAAAGGAGCAGACATCTAATTAGACAGCCAAATAACCCCCACTACAAAGAGCCAGCTGGAACATGAAATACAAACACCTGGTCTCACAAATCTCTGAAACTTCGACAGCTCACTGCTTTCTATTTTACCTCATTACCTGATCCCAACAGTTGGGCAGAGAAAGACTGGTTCTAATAATATTTCTTACTGTTTTCAGGAGAGTGATACACTGATGGTAGATGAGTCCAATGACATCAGAATAATAGGTACCATAACCGTTGTATGTCTTCTCGGCATATCTGTCGCCGGCATGGAATGGGAAGCAAAGGTAAACCTTTAAAAGAACATAAAAACAAGCAGTATATTAGACTAGTGTACAGCATTTGTGTGTGAGGAATGCTATACAACAGACAGAATTTTCAAAAGCACTCAGTTTCAGTTTACACTTAAGCATTCTAAAAGCAATAGCAGCTTAATCGTTACATTCAACAAAAGCACAATTACTCCATGCTCTTCCTTGAACATAAATTTAAGAGGGAAGAGGAAGTTTGTATTTTGCAGACAGCTTGATTATTTTGATTTTTATAATTCATGGCATCACTTAGAGACTTGGGTAAGTGCCCCTTTCGCCCTTATTTTTGATGCAGCTTGACAGAATAAACAGTAGTAAAAACAATGTATGGTTTTTATCAGTGTACTCTCTCAAGCCCTACTCAGCAGAACAGCTCTATTTGCTGTCCATTCCTTAATCTCTAATGATTTCTGCTATTCCTTCATATATAAGAAGTTCAAAATGGAAATTCAAATGGGAATATTTTAGAGGGTTGAATACAGCTATCAAAATCAGGTTCAGAATTGCACCCTTATTTTTACATTCTGCTGTGATGGAGACTACAACTACTTGTAAAAGAGATCAGAAAAACAATTAGGTATCATAGCCCTTGAAGTGACAGCTCACTTCAACTGAACAAATTTTATAACAATATAGAAATGTCTTACATTTGATATTAATGCATTAGCTGTTTCAGTTTCCCTTTTCTTGTAAAGAAACTAACATAAAATTAAATTATAACTATATATTTCATAATCCTCTTAATAAAAATTATCTGCTGTTGTCATTAGGTGATTCAGCTATCTTGATTCCTGACATTTTCAAAAACGACAGAAATTAGTAATCTGTCATAGGGAACACATACAGATAACTTACTATATAGCCCATATCCACACTCAATGCAAATTAAAATCATCAGGAAAATCTTTTTGTTTATATTAACAGGCTCAAGTTATTCTTCTAATTGTTCTCCTTGTTGCCATTGCAAACTTCTTTATTGGGACAGTCATTCCTACCAACAACGAAAAGAAGGCAAGAGGCTTTTTTAATTACGAAGGCAAGTAACCTTGCTATCTATCATAAAATAATAAGTTTGCATTCTTTTTGGCTTCATACTGAGTTAAGGATTCCACTGAAAAAGGTCACAAGATCAGGATCTTCTGCCCAAGTTTAAGTAAGCTTGCAGACCATGGGAATTTATTTCATCTTTAATTTTGAGTCTGTCTCTCTGCTGCTGAAGCTGACAGCACAGTTATCTGCAGCTTGAGTCATTTATGTATAGGCAGAGCACAAACTTTTACACAGAGCTAAGTGCAAGTGCTGTAGTGACACTCCTGTCACTTCAATATGGATCTGTAGTTCTCAGATGCAGACAAGCACATCCTACTGGGGACCACACTAAGGAAATCAAATTCACTTTGCTTATGACATGAGACAGATTCAAACCCAGTCTTCCAGACGTGAAAGACTAGCTTATTCACCTCCTTCATTAAATAACTTTGGAATCAAATCCTGGTGGTATGTTTCATTTTCACCTCTACTTGCAGCATCAATATTTGCAGAAAACTTTGGACCAGATTTCAGAAGTGGAGAAGGATTTTTCTCGGTGTTTGCCATTTTTTTCCCAGCTGCCACTGGCATTCTTGCAGGAGCCAATATCTCAGGAGATCTGAAAGTACGTATTTCATTAACTTCACAATACTAGCTGTAGGCTGAAAAAAGCAGAAGAAAAACTATGAATCAACAGTTTTCAGTTTTAAATCACATCTTATTCTGGGAAGCAAAACTCTCGTTTTTAAGTATCTGCTTTATTATTTAAAAACATCAGTTCACATTTACTCTCATGATGTGTTATGGCTATTTACACAAATTACTGCACTCAAATTTGGGCTGCTGTATCATTTAAAAGCATGTTTCAATAACCTGTAATAATACATTATTAATAGTCCATTAGCAGCGCATGACATAAGAGAAATTACATGTGTATCTCTTGGTACTCTTCTTTTACAAAATCTCCTAAAACATCATCCTAAAAAGCATACCTGTAAAGCTTATGTTTATCAGTGGAGATCAGCTTTTTCTATTCAGGGTCACAACAAGCAAATAGAGAATTTAATGAAAGCAAGTATGTCCCAATCCCATGTCACTACTGCTGCTCAAAGGAAAAGATGCAAAGCAAGGAGTCTCAAGAGAAAGGGAAAGGAGGTCTGAGGGTGCCCAGTTGTCTTTCTGTGGCAATTCTGTCAGGTCTGCACTCTGCTTTTGCAGTATAGCAGTTGTATGAGATGGTATTTCCAGTATCTAAACATATTGGTAAATTAGAGACAGGCATTCAGTTTTAACTTTGAGTGTCCTCTAGTTTTCATGAGACTGTACAGTGTATTGAATGCAAAGAGTGTTTTAAAGCTAAACATTAAGGTGAAGTAATTCAAAGCTCAGCAAAGCATTTGTAAATGTGGAACAATGCAACACTTCGTAATATTACAAGAAATTCTGAAATGCATCAGGGGTATCCATAACTCAAATCTTCCAATCTAATACTAAAAGACAATAACAACAAAACCCAAAACAAACAAACAAACACCCAAAAAGAAAGGAAAAAAAAAAGTCACCAAAAAGATGTGGTTCACACCTGATAACCCCTGTATGTCAAATTAAGTTATTTGGCTTTATCATGTAGACCCATTATCCCGTATATCTTAAGGATTCAATCAAAGAGCTGTTATTTCTGTATTGGCACAGTAGTCACAAGTTGACAAGATCCTACCAACCCTGACAGCCAGTTGTGTTTCCCTCCCTCGCACTGAATTGCATGCCTCATCTCCTTTGTTTTCAGAGGGGTGCTTTTGAAGCCAAGCAGAGACAAAAATATGTGGAAACTGAGCCACTAATAGCTTCTATGAGATTCCATTTTTAATTAAAAAAAACCAAAAAACAAATCATTGTACTTCTGCCTACTGAGACTGAATCAGCCTCACACAATCTCCATCCTTTTATCAAATGAAAATAATTCTTTTGCCATATATGGTGCTCTCTATACATGGCAGGCTCCCAACGCAGCAGCACTTCTTTCATAAGCTGTTTGAAAGTCCGAGCAGACCAAGGGAAGCAGTTCTCCTGTTGGCGCTCTGTGGTTGTTTCAGTCTGGCAATAAGTAGATTTCTATAACCAAGTCCTCCAGGCAGATTTCCCACTGAGCATGTTTAGATGCATTAGATGGGTCTAATTAAATTAACCAGCCTCTCCAGAAATCCAAAAGACAAGCTAAGAAGTATTTAAAAAGTGTAAAATTGACCAACCAAACTTTCTTCAGAATTTGTTGCAAACACCTATGTAGATGCTTCTGTAGCCGCTACGCACTCAAGTACTGGCCTAGTGCAAAGCCTGCTTACAGAAACAGCCAGTCTTCCAGGCAACTTCCATGGGTTTTGGAGCAGCCCCTAAAGTACTAACATCATATTAAATATGCTTTTAATCATTGATAAAATTTAAAAGTTGTAAAGCTGTAAGAAGCTTTAATCCTAGGATTTAAGGTTACAGTGTTTAAGATCGCAGCCTGAGACCCCACAAAACCAGTGACCTAAGACATGCACATCAGAACTCTATAAATAAAAGCTACATGATCTGAGGACAAAGGGTCTTATGCAGCTGAAGTGACTTTGCAATTATTTTTAAGCTTAATAAATCCTTAGCTCATTTAAAAATTACATTAATTATTAACACAGTTAAGTCATTCACCCCTGTTTCACACGACACTCCAGATCTGTATTTTGTTTTTTTTTCCCCATGCAACAAGCATCGTTATAAAAGTACAAAACCCTGTGGCTGAAAATGTATTCCATGCATGTGACTTAAAAAATGTTGCAAAACTGAATTAAGAAGAAAATTCATAAAGAGTGCTTCCTAGCATAAACAAACACACGTTAGCTAGTATTAAAATCCCATTTAAAATCACAGTGCAGATCTTTGAACTCTTACTTATAGTTGCACGATCAAAATTGATATTGTTGTGAGCATTACTACCCAGACTTGTTAAATTATCTAGATTAAAAGTAAAAACAATGAAAGGAAGTTGCCTGTTGTCAAGCCGCCACCAACAATTACTAGTTGCTAATCACAGAAGTACTGAATTCAGTACAGGGTAACTATTTGCATCTAATTTACTGACTAACCAAAAATGGTCCGGTCTCGCCATCCACAGGAGTGTGATGGTTAGTTCAGTAACTGTTTACCCACTATATCATTAACCATTAAAATAAAGCCCATTGCAATGTAAAGAGGATTTGGAGCTCCCAGAAATGCAGAGCTTGGGACTCTCCTGCTGCTATAAATGTGACCCCCGCTCCCGCAGAATATTCCTTCGCTATGTCCAGCACAGGAGCACTGCACCGCAGGACTGCTTCACTACCTACATACCGGGACAGGAAATGTTGGTGCAGGTCTAAGAGACAAAAATCTGCCCTCTAAAGGTATCTTCACATCACAATGTGGCATGACTCCCTAGCGTGCAAATGCAAGGAGAGTGCAGCACATGAACTCACAGTGTTTTTTGGATCACTGCTTTGTTTTAAGGATCCACAAAGTGCGATACCCAAAGGAACAATGCTGGCCATTCTGATTACAACAGTTGCTTACATCGGCGTTGCAATATGTGTAGGTAAGTATAGAACCTCTGCTTCATATCTTAATTTATACAGTTAAAAAAGTTTGAAAGCCTGGTATGCAAATGAATTATTAACCTCACTGCCTTTTCATCTTGTGGATTTATTACATACAAAGATAATTGTTTTAATTTTACAGTGTGTAAAAAAAGTGGGGGAAAAAGCAGCAGCCAGCAGAAACAAAAGTCCCTGTTTGGCAGCTGGATTTTCATATAACTTGCACGGTTACTTTCACATTTGATTATTCAGTGATAAAGAGCACTAGTTTATAGCATCCATGAGCATAGTAAAGATTAAAGGAAACTGATCAATCTGCTGATCTTTTGTTCCTTGTTCACACTGAGATCTCACATGGCTTCTACTTGCTCTTACTAGTCTTACTGAGCACTCATGAGTAACAGGGTAACACATTTTTGTATGTTATATGCAAAGACAGAAATCAATTGCCTGTCTTAAAGAAGCTGCACTACATAACTAGGTGCTCTACAATATTGGATTGCAAGGTAACAAAAAGAGTAAAAAGGAGACTTGTACTGAAACCATGAACTGCATTGGAGGAATATGCAATTAAATTTTCATTACAAATACACAATAAATTTCTGTTCAAGATAAAGATTTTTCTTTTTCTATTTTAATAGCATTTTAAGAAAGAGTGTTGTAAAAGACACTCCTTACGAGCAAACACCTCAATACTGCATGAAAACCCCGTGGGGTACTCCCTTTTCTGGGAGACGAATCTCAGCTTGTCTTCACTTTTGTGGTTCTTGTACTTTATGCAAAAGGCAGAATACTTGATTCAAGCTGCAGCTTAAGTCATTGCATTATTTGGATCTACGCTTCTCCTGCAATTAAAGTTGGAGTAGTCATTCTTCACTTTCTATTATAAATCTGTGTTAAGGCATTGTTTCATTCTCACAAGCAATAGCTGTATTTCAACTTCACAGCTGTCTACTTTCCAGTGCAATACTTTTTTTCTGTTTGCATATTGGTTTGCTAAATAGATAATGGTTACTTTGGGACTCTCAATAACAATGTTTTTGATATATTTGAAGACACCAAATAAACTGACATTTTGGACGATAAAGATGTTGAGATGAGCACTCTTAACTCCATGTTTCTCCCCACTTCTGGTGGCAAACAAGAAAAGATAGCATAAATACTAATAAAAATAAAAAGAATATAGGTAATTCCTCCTGTTTAAAGTTTTTCTTACTGTATTGTTATCAGTAGGGCTATGACAATTTGAGCAGCTAAGGATCTGGGTCTCTGAAGCAACTGCTTATCCTTATTAAACAAAAAATAAAGTGCGTGCCTAGACCTAAAGACCCTCACTGACCTGTTTCCTTTGAATATTGGCACTTGTAAAAGTGGTCACGCGCAGACAATATACTTCTAAGCTAGTTAATTTATTGTTGGTCTCTGTCTGTTTCTCTATGCTCAGAAATATGCTAGTCCTCAGTAGTCCACTGGGTGATTATTTTAAAAGTAACAGAAGTAAATATTTGCTTACAGACAACATGAGAAACTAAGTCACAATACAGGAAAACAATCTCTGCCCAACATGAAATGTTGCTCTTTGGGATGAGACTAAGGCAGCAGTTGTACAGAATGTGTGCAGACTTAGAGTCAAACTGTGGCAAGAACATTCTTCCGATGTCGCGAGGAAGGAAAATAATAATAATATATCATTGTTTCCACAGCCTCCTGTGTTGTACGAGATGCTACTGGGAGCACCAATGATACAGTTGTACCTGGAATGAGCTGCAATGGATCATCTGCCTGCGGTCTAGGCTATGATTTTTCCAGATGTGCAAGTCAGCCGTGTGATTATGGGCTGATGAATAATTTTCAGGTTTTAATGAGATAATATGTATAATCATAAGCAATATATGAATACATAACTACAAACATGCAAATCTATTATTTGCTGATAACTAACTGCAACAAGACATCCACATTTACCTAAAAAAGTAAAAAGCTATAGGAATAATCAAAGCGAAAAGGCCCCTGCATTCCACATTACCTTCATGCTGCCCATCACCAGCCTTCCCTGCGCTCTGTAAAGACTTCACCTCCTCTTTCAACAAGTACCATGGAGCAGTATATCCTGTAACATCTTCAAACTCAGAATCTAGACTTAACAGAGGCCTCAGGAACTTCTGTCAGATGAGCGACTCATCTCATTGCTCTTTACACACGGATGTGATTTTACCTCAGGGGTGCTGTGGTCACTGTTAAAGGCTTGTGCCACGGTACAAAAAACAGAGTTCTCACTTCCGAAAAAAAAAGTTCCCAAAAACAGTCGAGTGAAAAATCAAGTGAGAAGTAATGGGGTCTTTCTCCTAGGCCAGCAAGAGACCGCCTGCCATTTCTATTCTTCAAAATAAAGCTTAGGTGAAGCATCAAAGTAAAGCAGTTCTTCTGCAGCCTGACAATCACTGCTCGCAGACGTCTGTTCAGCCCCAGCGCTTCACGGCCTACGAGAAGAGCTCACCACCCACATGCACTTGCTTTTTCAACTAGACGTTTGTAGCTTTTAAAGTCGCTTGCTTTTTTCCCAGCTGGCTCTGCTAAATGACAGGGCTGGGTAACAACCTTAAAAGAGATATGCTGTCCCTGTCACAGACTACTTTTCCTTCTTTTCTTGATCATTTCCCATCCTCATTCCCACCTGTTCAGCTGCCCAGACCCAGAGCAACCCTTTAAAATCAGTGACCTCCCTACAGCCATAAACAATTTCACTTCTTGCATTTACCTTTGCCAGACTAAAGTCAGAAAAAACCCTATGTCTTCATCTGACAAATCTCCAGAATTAACCGGTTTCTTTCCTGGAGTACTTTCTAGATACCAAGAAGCATCTGGCAATCACATCTGTCCACATCACCTTTTAACTTCCTTGTCCAGTGCTTCTCAACAGCCCTTTCATGCGAGGCCAGCACAGCCCCCCTGGGAGGGCTGAGGGAGGCCTGGCCGTAACCACCACTACTGCTTGCAGCACTGCTGCTACGCCAGCACCATCAGGCATTTTTTTTCTTTTTTAGCCATATGAAATAATTGAGGAAAAAAACCCAAACAACCCAAACGAAAGAAAGCGGCCCCAACCACATTTTGCACTTTGGTACTTTTTCCTGTTGTTTCCATTTTCTTTTCTTGCTACCAGCTGACTGTTTAGGTATCGAGGCTGTTACTTATATTAACCAGGTAGTAACGGAGGTGAGAAGATCTCATGGAGTACTCATCTGCCTCAGCAGAAAGTTGCACACTTGTATAAAAATTTGGCTATGCCTCCATTGCTTTTTACTAAAACAGGAATAATAGTATCTCCCTACTTCACAGCTGGTTTGTAATGTATTGACTTTAGAACTGTGAAAAGCAGAGACACGTAGAAACAGAGTACTTAAGTGGAGCTTTGATCAAAAAGTACATCCAAACGCAAGCCTGACTGACTGTTCTTTTTTCCTTCATTTTTTCCTAAAGGTGATGAGCATGGTGTCTGGCTTTGGTCCTCTCATCACAGCTGGCATCTTTTCTGCTACCCTGTCATCAGCTCTAGCCTCTCTTGTCAGCGCACCCAAAGTTTTCCAGGTAAAATTAAACTATGTATATCCTTATACTCTGTTTCACTTTAAAGACATAAAATTTAGTTGAACTCTACATGCCAGACGTAGTATATATTTAAACAGCATTGAGGCATGTGGGAGGAAGAGGCAGGGAAAACTGTACGTAAAATGTTTTTAAACTGAAATAGGCAGGTCTTATCACCCTCATACAAGGGTGATAACGTTCCTTTGGTCAGAGCTCAGCTTTGCTGCAGGAGCAGGGGATACACATGTGTTTGTTATAGACAGCTTCAAGGCTACTTTCAGGACCACTTCTACCTCCTTACAGAAAGTCACCCTGTAAGCACAGGAGTGCCAGGAATATGCAGGAGGGCTCAGGACCCTAAGGTTCAGGTGCTGGCAGGTGTGCTCAAACAGGCTGTCCAGAAGCTGTCTGGGCAGCTGCGATGTGGACAGAATGGGAACAGAGGGCATGGGACAGAAAGATAACCTGTACGACTTACACCAACCCACTGATTTGTGCTTCAGTTTTCTCCGATTTAGACTCTGGTTAGCTATTCAGTTAATCTTTTTTTAAAGCACTGAATAAGTACTAAATGCCTGGGATTCTGTTCTCCCACTATAGAATAGTATAGCAAGATATCGGCTTATCACATTATTCGAATATTTACAGGCCATAGCAGTAGATGTACTTGAAGTACTAAGATAGATTTAATTTTTGTTTAGCAAAAGCCAAGCAAGCGGTCAGTCACAGACAGTGAACTTCTGATGCAAGAAAGCACTGCTTAACAGAACTACCTTCTGATTTGTCCACCAGGCTCTTTGCAAGGACAACGTCTACAAAGGGCTCCAATTCTTTGCCAAAGGATATGGGAAAAACAATGAGCCCATCAGAGGATATGTTCTCACTTTCGTGATTGCTATGGCATTCATTTTGATTGGTTTGTACATCATTACACAACCAGTATAACCGCATGTTTTGAAATTATATAAACTTATATTTTAATACAGTGATATGGTTAGAAAAATTTCCAGTCAGGTAAGCTCTGACATAAGCCCAGGCACACTCAAAGCCCTGGTAGCAATTCCATCATTCTTAAATAAGGCAAAAAGAAACCCTCAGGGACTCTGGTAACATCTCAACAGCACCACAGCCTCATTTGCAAAGATGAGGAGTGGGTGCAATTCCCGTTCACTCCGCTGGAAGAGGGCAGTGCTGTATCAAATAAGCCAAAGTCACCAACTTTGAAAACGTTTTCCCAGTTTATATTGCGGATAGCTCTGAGGTAACTCTGAGATAATTAGGAAGCATACTCTGCCAAGCCTTCCCCGCAGTCAGCTCCAAAGCAAATCCCAGTTTGTAGCATAGGTGGTAGAAAATCCCAGCTACCATATTTAGGGGAGTGGGGATTTTTAAATTAGTTTTTCCAAGATTTGAAATTCAAACTGTGTGACAGTAAGTAAATGGGAAGTTTAGTAGAGAGAATTCAGATTGCCATTTAAGAAGCAAAGCAATAAGTTTTAACTATGTCTTTTGTGAAACGCACCTGTCCTCTCAATTATGTTTAAAACTCTGAAATTTACAACAGATCTATGTCATTAGGAGCCAGTCTGTAGAATCAGAGTATCAAGTATAACCTTGCATAGCACACGTTATTAAAATCTGCATCAGCAGACACTACTTAATATGAATGAAGGTATACAAGGTGGCCTTAAATTAGTGCCACAGGAAAACACCCAAGCTCTCACTGCGTGTCTTTTAGACAGCATCCAGAATTAATGTATGGTCAGGAAAAATCTACCCAAGAATCTAGGAAACTGGGCCTATGTCTGACTTGTGCATGTGTGTCTTGCAGCTGAACTGAACACCATTGCTCCCATCATCTCCAATTTCTTCCTGGCTTCATATGCTTTGATTAATTTCTCCTGCTTTCATGCCTCATACGCCAAATCTCCAGGTGAGTCTGCATTCACCAGTGATTTAAATGTGGCCTTCATAGTCTGATCTCTGCAAGGTTTTGACTGTATGTCAGAGAAAGCTGCAGTACCTGTAAAATATCTAAGCTAAGTGATCTGAGGTTTTACTGCCCTCGCTGAATATGATGACATTTTATTTATCTCTAAAAGATAAAAATAATGGCTCTAATCCTTACATTCCCTACAGTTGTACAGGATGAAAAAGACTGATGGATCCCACTGGAGCAGAAAAGCTCCTTCTCAGTGTGGTTCCCCCCCACCCCTCACCATCACACAGCATGGGTGGATTAAAAATGCCAACCCTAACCACATAAAGTAAGCAAGGTCTAGCAGGGAGCTGTTATGCCCTTCTCCTCCAAACCTACACTGTCATTTACAGGAAAGATCATAAGAGCACTAATTGTGCTAGAAGTGATAGTGCCTGGAAGGGAACATGTAGAACAAGAACAGGTTACCAAACAGCATCAGCACAGCTCTGCAGGGGCTCGTAGCAGAATTGTAGGGTGAAGCGCAGTGCCATCCTGTTCAAGGGTACCTTGAGAGCCCCTTTCTACATTTGTGCAGCAAAGGAACATGCTGGCTTTCAGGCTTGTGCCTGGCCACAGCAGAATAATTCTCATCGTCTTCATGAATGAAGGGGTGACACCTTAAGGGCTAAAGTTAATTAGCCGAGCAACACTGTTTTTGGCACACAGGAAAGACAATTTCCTCATGCTATGAATCAATTATTCAATTCAAGGAGCGAGGAATACATTTTTGATTTCAGTGATGCAGTAGTGACATAAATGCCTACATCAACTTCCTTCCTATAGATCTGCATGGTGCCATTTGTTCAGAGGGCAGAAAAGATGAGCACTTCTGCTAATTACCTGCACAGCTGCACAAATGCAGATCTGCTCTACATGGCCTTGGAGCTAAGTAAAAATTACCTTTATAGACTTCACGTGTGTGCATCTGACTCTACTCTGCCACTACTTAACATTTCAGACAAAACTGTAGCCATTTTTCTTTTCTCATTTCCTCCAGTTAATTTCTGCCAAATCACAGTGATAGATTATAATAATTGCAAGGCTGCAGGACAGCAAATTTCTTCACAGCAAGACCTTCCCATTCCCTCATTACAAAGATGATCCAAGATAGGGCTGCTCAGCCTTCTTGTATCTTCTGTATTTTTCCCATCGCCAAAGAGTCTACTCTGTGGAACACCTGGCAGAGACCTGCAAACCATGGATGCTCACTGCTTGCCTCATCATTTTAATTGCTAGCAGGGGATAGGATTCAGTACTGCAGCTGAAAAGCAGCAGGAATAATCTCTTTTTAAAGTTAATTGCAAATTATTTTCTTTTTCTGCAGTGAGGCCAGGCAATTTCCAAGTTTAAGACAGGTGCACTTACAGTATTGGGATAAACTCTCCTCTCAGCAAGTGTTTAGCTGCCATTAATAAGTTCTATGTATATGTATCAAAAGGACACAGTAACCAATTACCTGTAGTTACAGGAAAATCTATTTCCAGTTCTGAACCAGTGAGCTTTAATTTGGCAAAAATACATATAAACAGAATGGCTACTCAAAGCCAGGCTGGACAAAGCAGTTGATTAGGGTTTGTAGTAAGAGGCTTGTAAGACATAGTACTCTATACATACAGAAATCTACATCAGCCATCACCTGAAAGCACCTGTTGATACTCATAATGCCTGAGAATTTGCACATACCACTCCCACCCCTTCTGACAGAGCCTGAAACAACTTGCACATGGGTTTGTATGCACAAAATGAGCGGATCACCATTTGATTGATATATTTTATGCTCTCCCGATTTCCTCAACTCTCTTTAAACAGGTTGGAGACCTGCATTCAGATATTATAACATGTGGGTGTCACTTTTTGGAGCCCTGTTGTGCTGTGGTGTCATGTTTGTCATCAACTGGTGGGCAGCTCTCATCACTTATGCCATTGAGCTCTTTCTGTATATTTATGTAACATATAAGAAACCAGGTAAGGCCACAATATGCTACTATTTTGTGTATATGTTATGCAGCCATTCTGGATTTTACAGGAACTAATTCTACTTACAAAATTAAGTGTTACTTTTTCTACAATACCTTTCTTTAGAGGGAAGTTTGGTGTATGCCATTAAATCCCACTTTATATAATATAGATTAAGATAGTCTGAAGATTTTTTGCCTGTTTAACAAACACTTCAAGTATGGTTCAGGGCTTTGTGTAAACATTCCAGCACACCAGTTTATTCCCACCATGTCTTTACTACACTTAGGCTTTTACTTGAGTATCACTCAATTTTTTTTCCATCCACACACCAAACCTTGCCTGAATTTAGCTGTGCTCTCATCTGACTCATCTGGGGTGGGGTCCTCACTCAAAATGTAAATCTGCTGTCCGATATGCAACAAAAATACAAACTGAATTACTCATGAACTGATCCTCCCTACAATTCCTCAGGAAATCAAGAAAGATGGGCACACTTTACTGCTGTAAAAAAAAAAAATGCTTAGTAGCTCAGCAAAACACAGGAGCTGCCCTCAGAAATCTGTATGCCAATACAATGCAGCACCAATATGAGACTGCACAACCCCGGTTATTCATATCCGGGACAAAACTAACCCAGGTCAAGACTTCAGTGCTAACCATCTGAATTACTTCTGTAGCAGAAAAAAAAAAAAACCTAAACAAATAAGAGAGGCAAATTTCCCCTCAGAAGATGTGCTTTCATTGCTGCCAGTTTGGAATAGCAACATCTGGTCTGAGCCTGTGTTATTCTGATCTGTGTATATTGCTGCACTGTTGTGTGTCCTCCCTACCTGTGTTCTCATACCCACTGGGATGGTCTGTGCTTCTCTTCCTCTAAATATCATCTGCTGTAGGAGACCACACCTGTTACAAGACGGTTGTCAAAAGCACTTGATGATTACAGCAGCCTTCCAGTACTTAAAGGGGACCTACAGGAAAGCTGGGGAGGGACTCTATCAGGGCATGTAGTGATAGGACGAGGGGGTATGGTTTTAAACTGGAAGAGGGGAGATTTAGATTATATACTAAGAAGAAATTCTTTACTTTGAGGGTGGTGAGGCACTGGCCCAAGTTGCCCAGGGAAGCTGTGATGTCCCATCCCTGGAAGTGTTCAAGGCCAAGTTGGATGTGGCTTTGAGCAACCAGGTCTAGTGGGAGGTGTCCCTGCCCATGGCAGGGGGGGTTGGAACATGATGATCTTTAAGGTCTTTTGAGTTCAACCCAAACCATTCTATGATTGTATGATTTCTACCCATTCCTAGGATACTGCCAGTGTCCTTGCTGCAAAGCAGCAGCTTAAAGCTTGGTTAAATTCACTGAAGACACTGTACAAAAGCTATCTATCTCCTGCTCTCTAAAAGAATTACTTTTGTTTAACACTTAATTACCAGCAACAGAAAGGTTCAGAAAAGACTAATATTCCTTAGAAAAGAAGATCTCTACACAAGCCTCCACACAGTTGCACTAAGTATTAGCTTTGTGTCTTAGCGTAACAGGACTTGATCTGCATTCATGTAGATCTCAAAGTGTGGAAAGCGGTTTCTTATCTGTCTCCATCCACCAAACAACTGCACAATAACAAGAAAATATGCATATGCCAAAATTGGTTTTGGAGAACAACTTTTGACCTCTATAGTAGAATAGAGCTAATTGGAGCTAGCAATGTTCCTTCCTAATCGTTTAATTTGAACTTCCTGAAATTCCACACCAAATACATGGCTCAGGGCTGTCCATTTTATGCATGGGAGAAGGATACAAAGTTAATGGAACAGAGAAGAAAACAATTTTTAAGCAGAGGAAGAACACGTCCTACAATTTTTGTATACAGCATGAGACAATTTACTTGTATTTTTTATCACACAAGCAAAACCTATTCTATTCTGAAGCACAAAGAACAATAGCTCTCTATCTGAAGCATGAGAGAATATACCCTGCTGTGGCTCACAGATAACATGATTGCTGACCTTTGCAGCAGAACACAGGGAAAAGCCCATGATTTAATACGTATTATTTATCTTTATTACATGCAGAAGTAAACTGGGGCTCTTCTACACAGGCTCTTTGCTATATTAATGCCTTAGACAGTGCCCTGGCATTAACTACAGTGGAAGACCACGTGAAAAACTTCAGGTAAGATTTCCAGTAAACAGTAGGATAGCTTATTCTGAATAAATAGGTTGGTTAATTAAATACACCCTTTTTTTTTCCTCCTAACAGACCCCAGTGCATAGCATTAACAGGAGCTCCTATGATCAGGCCTGCTCTGCTAGACATCACACATACTTTCACAAAGAACAACGGCCTGTGCATCTGCTGTGAAGTGTACACGGTAAGGTCAACTCATATCAATCTGAAAATTCAGCACCAGTGGGTGCTGCAGATCTCCATTACACATTCCACTTTCACTCAGCACATGATATTCCCATTGGTGCTGACAGGCATCTGTGCAGACCATGAAAGAGATTCATACTGAGAATGAATTTTGTCATAAGACTTGACAAAAAAGCTATCGGCTGATACAAAGCCTGCTAATAAATGCCTCATTGAGATGCATTTCAGAGTTCATGGTAGACAGACCAAAAAATAGTTTGAAAAAATAATGCATTACAAGGAAATATTTTTTAAACAGATACAGCAGGCTTAAAAAAACCCCAAAACCCACAAACAAACAAAAACAACAAAACCAAACTCGAAGGATTATGGTGCAAGAGTTGAATTACCTAGGACCTATCTTCAGCTTTGTCACCAATTTGCAGTGTTGGGGTTTGGCAAGTAATTCAACTCTCTTTGCAGTGGTTTCTCCAAAACTGTAACAATGCTAATTTGGAGGATAAACATGCTCTTCTGAGATCTAAAGAGAGGAGCAAAGTATACTTCTAGCTATAAATACACAGGAAATTCTGTGTCTTAAAGGATGAAGATCTAGTCTCTCATTAGCACAGAACAAAAATAGATGGGTTTGTAGTGTACATGAGAAAATATTACAGCAATCTTTTAATTTTGGGGGGCTGGGGGTGGGTGGGTGGGGAACCACCAAACAAAACAGCTCACGGCACCAAATGGGGCTGCAGAACCTAACTAATACAGTCAGTCCAGGCAAGTTAATGTATTCCTCTACAGGAGTGTAGGAATACTTCATTTGACGCTGCCACGTTGCAGAAAGGGAATACAGAAGATCTGCGTGTGATTCTTTCCAAATCAAATGAATCTATACAGAGCGAATAGCCCTAATTCTTCTCTGCTGTAATTACCCAGTGGTAGCTTTCCCACTGCATTCAGTAAGTGTAGAATCAATCCCAACAAGATCCTGAGACTAGGCATTTTCCTAAAGTTGAGTTTCAGCAAATTTTCTGAATTTTTAGGCATGTTTCTGTAATGTTAGTACTTTCTGTGGAGAACTGATATTTCACTCCTGCCTATACAGAAAACTAAGTCTATTTTGCTAGTGTAAGCATTTTCATTGCTTTTTGTAAATTATTATTTCTTCAGCAATATAAGCTAAATTTAATTTGGTTGGTAATAAAAGTGTGACACTATGAACCTTTGTGATTTGCAAAATTGTGGATTATAAAATTCCTAGGGACTATGTTGAATAGCAGCCTACAAAATATATCATAACAAATACAGTGAGACTATTTAGCCATAAATGTAACGTCCAGCATATTTTGCCTCAAAAACTGACATGCTGCTAGCTATGCATAAAGTTTTGAGACACCATGCCAGTATTTTCCATTCCTTTTTCCCCAAAGGGCACAAGAAACATCCCAAGAACATGGTGACAGATAGTTCAGAGATAGGTAAAATAAATATGGCAACTCAACACAAAGATGATTTTAAAGTTATTTGTCTCTGAGATTGTGGCTGCATGTTGGCTTCAACAGTCTTTTTCTAGTAAAAAGGGCTATTCTGCTTTTAGTCACATAAAATATTTTTGCAAGGCTAGTCTTCTTTCAGTCTGCAAATTCCCAGGACTCCTTGTACAACTGCACAAACATTAACACTGACAAAGGGGCAGTAGGAAAGGGCACAAGATAGGCTGTCATCTGATGGAAGGGTGGGACTGTCCCCTTGGCCAGGAGAAACATGTTGTGCAAGCCAGTTGTGAAACCACCCTCAGGTACCCTCCTCAGAGAGACTGGGAAGAAGGGTAAGACTTTTCTTTTTTTTTCTCCCCTCCTCATCCCCAAGGGAACTTCAACCTTCTTGTTCAACTTACTGTTCCCAGCTCTTCACACTACTCTTCCAACAGCCAGGATCAAGCTGTTAAGTTACATCCATTAAATCCAAACAAACCCCAGGAAATTTACTATCACCAAAGAATGTAGCATGATGCGTTAAAGGAAGATCACATGGATCCTCCCCCATCCTTTCCCCTCTACTTCCCAAATAGCCATAAGAAGTTCAGAAACATACATGAGCGGCAACACCTGAGCGAGCATCAACCCAGCCTACTTTTGATCAGGTCAAAACTTACTTTTTTATATATACAATTCTAATCAAAAAGGCACAGATAAAAACATGACATATGAAATCTGCCACATCATTTCACAGCTTCTTTCTCATTGCTGTTTTCTGGGTTTTAGATGTAACCAGGAGGAAAGTTTATTTTGATGACCTCTTTTACTAGCAGCTGATGCCAGTTCACTGAAAGTATTGCAGCTATTTCTACATCTATATATACATATAGTACGTGCCATTTTCTTCCAGAAAGGCAAAAAAAAAAAAAATCAGTAAGGCTGGAAAGTTTTAAAGGAAGGATACTTTGGGTTTACATTCAAAAAAATCACCTGTTAGAAACTGATTTTGAATTAAGTGGTCCTTCCTATACATTTCATTTTGGAAAGAATTTCTGGCAGTTTGGGGTTTACACTGTTCTGGAATGGGAAATAAATTTTGAACTTACAGTATTTGCTATGGACAAAAAAAAATAAATAATCTAAGTCTCCCTCAGCTCTATTTTAACCAGTTTTCCAGCTCAGCAAAAGGAGCTACCATATACTAACTTACTTTAAATGTAAAAGATTTAAATATGAATTTTGAAATACAGTCTCCTGAGCATGAGTTTACCAAGCTTTCCTAGTTTTATACTATTGGAAAATTCTACCAATTTCTCTAGTTATATGTTCCGTTGGAACCATAATTGCAACTTATTAGCATCCTTGAAGCCATTAGAAATTTTAAAAAGTGCAAAGGTATGAATTCTGCATGAGTTCTGCGCAAAATGAAACTCTGCAGTTCAAAACTATCTGTTTATAACAAACCAAACTGGTACCACTTCCTGAGTTAAGCACACAGAAATACTCACTGGATTCCAAGTGCTTCCAAGTCAGATCCATCCTTCTGGCACATCTAATTACTGTTTCTGTCTCTGCTCTTGCTGGACATGCTCCCACAGTTTACCATTCTGCTCTTCTATTCTGCCTTGGAAAGCAAAGACTAGCTGTCCAGCCTGATAACACTAAAACCAGTATCTGAGACTCTTGAGTGTCCCTCTCAGAGTTTCATTGTCACTGCAGAAGATCTGGACTCCTGATTCAGCTTCCTAAAGACAATGTGCAAGGGAATAAACAAACCTAACAAACCTTAAACTCAAAATTGATTTTTTTTTCAAAGCAATTAAATTCTTGATACACGCTTCCCAAACTGATCTCAGTCTTTCTAAAGGTCATGCTTGCAGACCTGATATCTACCCTGGACCTAATCTTTTTGGGGACCCACTGCCAGCCTATTCTCTGCTGCCAAGTCAGTATATGGTATCTTGTGACTTGGATATGCGCATGGATTTTGTCTCGTTAAATTACCAGATGACCGCTGGAAGACCCTGGTGACAGAGGCATTTGCATCTATAAATGTATGGCAACAACCCTTTTCTCTTACTATTAGTAGACAGGTGCTTAACCATGTATATTTAGATTTGCTGAGACTTGTTTACATAGTCAAGTCAGGGAGGAACGTTATTCACTCCAAGATGCTTCATCATACCTTAGATATTTTTCTAAGATGTTACAATCCATAGTAGTCTTTCTTTCTGTCAGAATCACTATATTTAAGTAGCATTAACAGCCTCAGCCCTCTTGAACAGAATGTGAATTATGTTAGCAGCACAGTTCTTTTCAAAGGGCTGAATCTCTGTGGATCCTTTTTGGAAATGTATTTTTCTGACTCTCTCCATTCACTCCCACAGCAGACTAGGTAACTCCTTCAAAATCACTGTGTGATGTATAATACAAAGCCTTCTTAATAACATTTTATTGTATCATGCAGGGACCACGCAAGCTGTGTGTTAAGGAGATGAACAGTGGCATGGCAAAAAAGCAGGCCTGGCTCACAAAGAACAAAAGAAAAGCCTTTTATGCAGCAGTGGCAGCTGACAGCTTCAGAGAGGGAGTCAAAAGTCTACTTCAGGTAAGCTTTTTGTTTACCAAGCACATAGAGGAGTGTTGCATGAAAGCATCCCTTTATGTAAAGCATTACTGTTTACTTGTTAAGAAGTCCTGTGTATATATGGGTAATGTTGTAGCCAGGAAGGGCATTCTGAGGGTACATGTATTTATATTACAGGTTATTTCATAAAGAGATCTAGTTTTGGGCTATGGAATTATGAAACAAGGCAGACTGATTCTCTCATAAATGAATAAGACACTCATAAAAAAAGGGAGGCATCTACAGGGCAACATATGAACGTCTATGCAACCAACACTTGATACACGTCAAATCGATTGTATTGTTTGGTATTATGCAGCATATTAAGTATCTGAGAATATTTTTGCATTAATTCAAAACTGAAAATGTGCAATATACATTTTCTGCAAGCAGAGAGAAGACCATCTAAACATAAGAGTCTGCAATATTTTTCTATTACTCTAAGAATACAGCAGTTCATTTCCAACAGTTCATCTAAAACGGCCTTAATGAAGGCACAGAGGCACTGTTTTCACATTTTGCATCTCCCCCTCTCTCTCACATATGTGAATATTTAAACATACAGGCACCGAGGCAAAACGTAGAGAAAACTCCCACACAATACACTGCTGAAAAGATATCAGCGCAAACTGAGACAGTAGGGAATTGACCAAAATACTTTGGGTAACAGTCACCGGCTGGGAGGCTACCGTTGCTCTTTGTACACTTGCTGAATGGACGGTACAATTGAGAAAGATGAAACGTTATTAATAAAGATCCCTTTGTTCTATCAGAGCCTTACAAGCACACTTCATCTTGGGTTTACACATTGTCTCAGTAGGACATCCTTCTGATGTTTTTAAGAACTGTTACAGTCTGATGATCCTTTCCATTACTGCTTAAACTCTATTGCCAAAGTCAACTACTGGACCACAAGTAATTCCCTCCCAGCAAACAGAAGGATAACCATAATCATTATGGTAACCTAAGGGCATCTGCATTGCTTTGCCAACCAATTATTCACTTCAATATAAATAGCGCAGATCTATCAGTACTACTTAAAAGAACTCAGGAAGGTTCCAACAGTTTTTACCTATTTTCTTTTGTGCTAGTAGTAAAATTTGGCAAATGTAACAGGTTGATAAGCTAGTGTATTTGTGGGTCTCCTCCTGAAGGTTCCCAAGACATTGAGTATTTAGATTTCTACAAAAATTAGGTTAGCTGAATCTAGATCTGACAACCCTCGCTTGTTTGGGTTTTAGCATCCAGGCTCAGCTATGCAGGCAATCTAATCTCTTGACAAACCATTTCTTCTTCCTGTTTATAAACTGTAATTTTATCTATAAAGCATGCTCAGCTAATTTTGGAAAGTATACAGCAAAGAGAACAGCAACAGTTTCCAAGTTCAAGGCAAAAAATTATTCTTAAGAGGATATGCCTTCTCTGCATATCTGAGGTGTTTTAAGAGACTTCAGACCCACTTAATCTATTGAGTATTCCAAATCTGATAAAAGCTTTATGCTACTATATTAGAATGAGCATACCAACAGCGCTTGAACTCTCTCTTGATTCCAAGTTATTGAACCATTTTAATGAGAGCATGTCAGAAGAAATGCAAATGAATGCTAATTTAGCAAAACTACATTTCTGTCATCTAAAATCATTTATAGGTGGAATGATTTAGAGTAATCTTTCTGCATGGGTATGAGCATGAAGGACATTCATGAAATGCAATCTAGTTGTAAGTGTCTCCAGAACATTACTTCAGTTATCTTTTGCCATTAGTTTTCATTTACAGTAAAAGCATGTGTGTGTACCTTCTCAAGCAATGTTTTAATATTGTTAGGCCTCAGGCTTGGGTAGAATGAAACCAAATACCTTGGTGATTGGATTTAAGAAGGACTGGAGAAATGCCCCGGCCGCGCAAGTTGAAAACTATGTGGGCATTATACAGTAAGTCACGGTTCAGCATCTCCTTTTTTTACTCCTCTTAGATTAGATTAATATAGCATCTCCATACAGAATTTGATGCATGGAAACAATGTAAGAAAACACCTACAAATCTGGTGTTCACACATGCTAGCTTTGTAACAGACGTTCTGGCCATTAAAAAAGGCTCCCTGGCTTCACACACCTAGCAAGATCTGCTTAGCAAACATCTGGCACTGTCAGAGCTGATGCAGCTTGACAATGCCACATAAAGAAGCTGCACTGCTGTCACCAGTGCTTTTGCAGAACTGTATTTTCCCATTTTCAGTGGGCAGGAGCTCAGAGAAAAACAACGCTAATGTACATACTTGGGGAATAAGAGTACATCAAGGAATTCTTCTTTTAAGCCTAGGAGACAGAGGAAGAGCCTTGCTTCCAATCTCATGTGTGCCTGAGGCTCAGCAGCTCTGTGGGTTGGGGTTTAGCCAGGAAACAGTCATTTAGAAACAGGCTTCTCAGATTCTTGCTGAAAATTCACTTGTAAAACTGAAGCAAGGTAAAGAACAACAAAATCCACGCCAGCTTGGGGGTTTTTTTTCAGAGAAGGGAAGAACAAAAAATACTGCCCAATGGTAACTTAGGTTATTCCTTAAATGGGTCTTTCTGAAAACGCTTTTTAGGAACTATCTGTTCCCATTCCCAGTGATACCCATTTTTTAAATGAGGAAAGAAAGTTGATAGTACTTTACTTAATCTTGGACAATTCCTTCCACAACTATTCCTAGAGCAGCCTAGTACAAGGCAGTAATACCCTCCTGTGAGCACTAACACTTTTACTGATTTGCTCAAAGTAGCTTTCCTCATTGACGTGCATGATGTGAAGGGATATTTATTCTTCTTTTTCTTTCTTCCCAGTGATGCCTTTGATTTTGAGCTTGGCATGATTATCGTCAGAATTAGCCAAGGATTTGATATATCTCAGGTCCTCCAGGTTCAAGGTATGTGGGGACCTTGATATAACCAATATCTATGCTGGTTACATACTCCGCACGCGATACGCTTCGAGATACACTGATACACTTCGAGTCACCACGTGGTTTCTAGAATAGTTCCTACACCCATAACTTCTACGCTTCCTCCTTGCTTCTGCAGTTTCACATTGCCCCAAAATCCTTGCTGAAGCACTGGCAGTGACAGAAGGAGGCCAAGCCTCACATGTTAAGGGGCTCTGCACACCAGAGAAAACTCTCAAAGCACTTCCAGCACAGGCACAGACTAAAGCAGTAAAATCATGCTGTGCCACAGCAACCAGTGACACTGTGGCACGTTTCCTTTGTGCTCTTGGCAAATCTTCCTCCCTCTGCCTTACCTGGGACTGGCAGGAATCATGAAGCTGCACTTTCAGTACCACCTCTGTGAAACACTCGGGCCCAGGAAATTCCCACCCATGCAAAAATTTGGAACCCACAGGAAATATCAGTTCTCTTTTTTGCTCTTCTTCCTTAGGCTAGCAGTGCGTATCTCGGGGGGGAAAGGGAAAAATCTACCACCATATCTTTAGGGAGACATGTGATCTGGGTGGAAAAGGTAAAGGGAGACAGAGCATGCAGGCAGCTGCACCGAAACAAATGGCTTCCAAGAGCCACGTACAATGGTGGCCTTCATTTTTCCTTTTCAACTTTAGGACACAGAGGTCTTACTGGTTCCTCAGGTACGCTGGGGAGGGAACTACTTCATATAAAACCCCATCAGAACAATTCTCTAGATTTTGAGTACGATAATTTTCCCACATCTTGTAATTTTGTCTACTTGAGCAGACAGATACAACCTAAACCTGGACATTACTCCTAGCGTCCCTTGTCCTCTCCACCAGAGAAGTCTTTTGTGTTATAAATGAGTTAGATAACATCTATAGACAAGGAACATAGGCAGGCATAAAAAGAATGGCGACTCTTTGCTGCCGCCTGCTGTACAACGGCCTCCAGCTTCTCCCCAGTGTCCCAGAGACACACAGACCATGCTCAGGACCTGCTGGGGAGAACACCCAGAAAGGATTTAAGTACCTTAGCTAATTAAAACCAAAATTAACTCCCCATTAAAGAAGACAGATTCTAGGAGAAGGCAACCCTGAAAAGCAAATCACCTCTCAGAATTAAAAGGCACCAGAGACTCCTTTAAGAAACAAGGGTAGATGAATGTTCACCCAGCAGACTCTGGCAGCTTGATATGCATAATATATATTCCACAATAACATATGGTACCTTTTTCTCAGCAGAAGTCTAATATTGCAAAGATGAAGTCGTTCTTTTATATTAATGAATTTACAGAATTAGTTAGCTAAATCTTATACCTTTGTAGCAAATACTGAAAAAGTTAAAACATTAAAAATATTTCAGCATAGAAACGGATTGCATATTCAGGATCTTTACGTATTTCTGAGAATCTCAAAGTC
The DNA here is from genome assembly GCA_013398295.1 of Chionis minor. NCBI lineage: Eukaryota > Metazoa > Chordata > Aves > Charadriiformes > Chionidae > Chionis > Chionis minor. The sequence continues at coordinate 479,949 of VZSF01004641.1, forward strand.
CAAAGCCACGTGACCTTGTTATTAGAATAGGGACCAAAGGGCTAGAACTCAATCAGCTGATCAGAACATCAGCTTTCTTACTCTGGGAAAACAGCTTTCCTAATGTGTTTTCAAATTCTTGGGGAAAGAAACCAATCTACAAATTCCACAAACATAACTCAATAAATAGTATCTCATGTACCTATAAAATACATTAATACTAATTTGATCTGGAAGAGGAAATCTGAGAGCAGCTGAGCGACACTTTAGTACACACCACTGCTGTAGGCATGGGCATCCCAAGTTAGGGCTTCCAGAGATTGATTCAGCTTCCTCCTCCCTATTGGTCTATAAGGAAAAAGCATTTTAAGAGAGTTTTTCCTCCCAGCAGCTTTACATTCTGTACAAAGTACCACAACAGCAATTACATCACCACCATTATTTCAGTAAGTGATTTAAAATAAAAAGTGATGCGTTAACCAGTTCCCTTACTTTTCCCAATATACAGAGGAATTGGAGAAGCTGGAACAGGAGAGATTGGCACTAGAAGCTACCATTAAAGAAAATGATTTTGAAGAAGGAAAAAGCGGCATCTGTGGATTCTTCAAAAAAGCCAGCATGCTAAACATCTCAAAACATGAAACAAAAAAGGGTAAGTTCCAGAATAACAACTTCTCCCTGGCCCTTCAATACATCACATTTTTACCAATATGCAAACTGGACTTTGACTCCAAGGCCAAAACTGAGGCACACAGAAGCCCCTGAAACAGGACCTACCCAGAGCAAACCTGTCTTGGTGGCCACAACCATGTAATGCAGAATAGAGTGACCATCCTCTGCTGGTAGGACATGCTACCTCGTACAACACAACTATTCACCTCCACCCCCTCATCCCCAACCCCACTTAATAGATGAGCTTCTTAGCTCAGCTTATGTTGAATTCTATTTGTCATAAATAGCACATAGTTATTAAAGTTTGAGGAACACAGAACAAGTTGGGATTTGTTTGGTTGGCTTTTTTTAATACAAGTGTTTTGAGTTTTTAAACAGAGGCCTTTTTTAAGAAAACAGAAACATATGCACAATATTCAGTGAACAAGCAATCTTACTTTACTCAACATACACCCAGGCAAGCCCAATACCTAGCTGAAAAACAGGTAAAAATAGCACTACTGCTCTATATTCTAATCATAATTTCATTAAAAAGTACAAATGAAGGTGGTAAGTACTGAAAGTATATATACAGTGTGCTGTCCAATAACTAATTAACACATAACTTAAATGTATGGGTGATGAAATCAAAATTACATTTCAGATAAAGTAAAATGACACAGAAAGAGGTAGAATTAAAGGTCTCATTTCACAATTGCTAGGCTGTAATGATAATGACCCACCTGAAGCCATGCTTGTATGCAGACAAGTATTTTCAGAATTTTCACCTGCAGAGACTATTACATCTGGCTGTGCACGCAACTCCCACAGGTATCAAGAAGATCTACCAACTGAAAACATAAAATGTCATTATTCTCTACTTGGCAGACTTCAGTTCATTTTGCAGCCTTCAGTAGAATATATTTTTATAACAAATTCCACAAGAACATACACCGCTGTTTCAACTACCCTTTTCGATTTAGTTCAGAAAGGCATAAAGGAAATATATATTACACACTTTGGCTCTATATACGAGATAGATGATGTTAATAAATATCCCTGCCTCTCCATTTTGCTTATACACACATCCTCCCCAGAGCTGTTGCGTCTTCCAGCATAGATGCCAGAACTGTAGAGGAAAGCCAATAACTGCTTTAGAACTACCCTATCCATACTCTAGAAATACACGAAAACCAAAAAAAGCATTTTCAGAACCTAGCAGATCAGAGTAAAACCTCTAACGAAGCCTGTCTGCTCCATTTAAAATACTGCTCTGACACAGTCTCTTTGAAATCATTGAAAGAGAAGCAGTAATAAAGCCACAGGCTTCAAAAGACGGAATTAGAGAAGATACTGTTAGTACATAGGCAAGACAGTACTTTTTAAAGCCAGCCAAGCAAACAGCAAGAATCAAAGTTTATTTTCAATTAACAATAACCCTCTCAAGCATAGGGAAGTTGCTATCTATGCTTATGTTTTCTGCCTTCCAGTCTTAGCTTCACCTGTGCTCTCACTGTACCCCATTAGCTGTCTTTGTTCACCATCACACTGTGCATTTCAGGGAGGTCTGTATTTTAGAGCAGACAGCTCAGCTTGGAAATTATGCAAAATGATGCCATTTACTACTAAAATCTATCAGATATTTCCCAATTGCTTTTTAAGGCCCCAAGTTTTAAGTTAACCAAAAAAATTGTTCCAGAGAACAAATAATCAGATAACCCTTTTCAAGAGGATATAATATAGTGACAAAGCATTACACAAGCTTTGGTTTCTCTGTCTATTGGTATATTAAAAGTCCCTAAGATCGGTGCTGTAAATTTTTTCAGATTTAAAGTATAGAAATTGTGTCAGAAACAGTTCATATTCCTGCAGCTTTCTCTTCACTTGGCTCCCTAAAGCTATTCATTGCCTCACTTGTCAGAAATCCTTCCACATTTTTCTTTCTCATTACAGAGAGCACCATTAACACAATACAGTCAATGCATGTGGGTGAGTTCAATCAGAAGCTGCTAGAAGCCAGCACTCAATTTAAAAAGAAGCAAGGAAAAGGTACAATTGACATTTGGTGGCTGTTCGATGATGGAGGTAAGGAATTCGAGTAAGAACTGCAGGAAGAGAGATTTCTGTGTTACCAAATACAAAATCAGACTCGGGAGCTTGCACAAAACTGTTTTCTTTTAAGATTACATAGTCAATTTTCTGTCTGGTTTAAATGTTTTAAGATTAACTTACATCCAACATTGCCAAAGTGAAGGATGGAATTTTTACCATACAACGCACTAATTTGATGTTCCTGCAATTTTCTGTGTTCTTTCAGGTCTAACAATCCTAATTCCTTACATTCTAACTATCAGGAAGAAGTGGAAAAATTGCAAATTAAGGATCTTCACTGGAGGAAAAGTTAATAGGATTGAAGAAGAAAAACTAGGGTAAATATAACTATATTTGTCTCATTGTTTAAAAGTTTGAATTGATGCTGATTATTATGCGTATACAGCAGAAAGCTGAAAATTTCTCAGCACAACTGGCATGTTGTACTGTGGGCAGCAACAAAAAAAAAAAAAAAAAGAGATGTACTTGACAGAAAGGTGTTGAGCTTATGGCATAGCCCTCAAGCCTCAGTGTAAATGGTGATTACCAAAGGAAAATTGCATCCTGCAATTTTTCCCATTAATAGCTCATATTCCTTTCTCCAAGAAGAGCCATCTGCACTCTGTAATGAGAATATAATTAGCTTTATGGGATTTACATGAGATTGTCCAGTTAACAGTAAGTGAAAATGCATATGAAGCTTCTCATATGAAAATACCATAGACAGACAGCTCACATAAATGTGATTAACCATGGCAAAAAATGTAAAGATGTTAAAGAGCAAGTTAATCAACTTTAAGACCAAGTTGATTTGACTTAGCTTTTTTAAAAAAAGTCTAGATTTCACAATCATCATTCGCCTTCAAGCAAATGAAAGGTACTAATATAAACTTACTTTCATCATCACGGTGTATAAGACCTTTCCTCCAAAGCACTTTACACTAGAGGCGCAGCCATTTCACAAGGGGTGGAACCAGTCCAATTTGCGATGAAGGTCGGTAACTGCTTAACAAAGAGCAGCAGCACCACGAAGTGAGTTAAAATCAACATGTCCAACCAAAACTCCATTGGAAAACAAGCAAGATGGATGCAGGGAGAGGAGTTAGAATTTAGCCAGCCTCAGAAAGACAGCTGCCACAGGGATGCTCCCTTAAGCTTTTGCTTTCACAAGCAAACTTTACTCTGCTGTGGTTCTGCCAGTTGTAAGGACTACCCTAAAGTTAACATACTTCTGTAGAAGAGATTCACAAGTGTTTGTACAAACGATTCTTATCATTGGGTAAAAAAAGGCCTTACTGCTACTCAAGGTCCTGCAGGGAAGTGTTCTCTGCTCCCTATCTAGAATCTGCCCAAGCTTGGCTGTTCAGGACCACAACCGGCTCCTGGATCTAGGCACTCAAGTCACCAAATTTCATTGAGAGGAAGTAGGAGGTTTTGACATCAAACGAGATTTGTCAAAACATGTCAGATCTTCACAGAGGCAGTTCTGGCACCTGTATAGACGGCTTGTCCTACGAAAGCTAGAGTGAACAGCATGACCAGTACAGCTGACAATGACCTAGTTTGCCTGCAAGAAAGAGATATGTGTATTTATTTCTACCTAAACACTAGCTTTCCTCAACAGCACCCATCACACACAAAAGCCTTCAAAAAGACAAATCCAGAGACTGGAAAGCTATTTACAATTTCATACATTGTATTTCCAATTCAGAAATTAAATTTATCTGGACTTTGGCTAACATGTAATTCCAAAATATAAAACCTTTCCACAGAAGTTGACACTTTGCTCTTTTTGGTGTTCAAAACAAGGATTGTCCCAAGCGACATCAAGATTTATATAAGCAGTATGTTCTTCTTCTATAAAAAAAGAACAAATACATTCTCAGGTCATAAGCAAATATGTATTGCTATCATGGTTTGCTCCTAGGAACTTTCTGACCTTTTCAAATTCCAAAGCTTGCATTAAAAAAAAAAAAAAAAAAAAAACAAGTTCCCAGCCATGCTTCAACCAAAGGTAAAACTGACCTAACTAAACCTCTCTAACCTCAGCACAAACACATACAAAGCTATAAACTATTCTGCCTGCCAATTGGAGCAGAAAAGCAAAGTATTTTCTTTTATGAAAATACATAAGGACAACATGTGAGTGAGTAAATCGGTATAAATTCATAAATGAAAAAGTTTCTTGAAGTATTGCACATCAACTTTCTGGATCAAATTTTCACCAACACATACACTACCAGTGTTGTACATTCTCCATGCACAGAATTCTGATAATAATATAATAACAGAAGCCTTCTCCAAGTATTCTGTCCTACTGTATTTTGAATATTTGTCCTTTATAATTCCATCCTTTGCAAATACTTAAGTACCATTTTTCCCCCAAAATGTAAACACCCTTTCCTCTGTCTGGTATTTATTTCCATTTTTTGTGATTTTCATCAATCATCAGTTAAATGAATTATACTACAGCAATCACATCAATCCAGTTCTGTAACTGGAAACTGAAACACTAAAGCTTTTAAAGTAATTTGTCATATAGTTAAAGATAATGAGAAAACTGCATTTGATATCTTAACTCATTTATGAGTGCTCTTTGATGCAAGGCACTCAGAAATATAGTGATAAAATGTTCTCTCTTTTGTTTTCAGGATGGCTTCACTTCTAAGCAAATTCAGAATAAAATTCGCTGATATTAATATCATTTGTGATATCAATATAAAGCCCAACAAAGAGAGGTAAGAAGCATTACCAAAATCCATTATTTAGCAGTTGGCCTTTATCAGGAGCTTGTTTCTTTTATGTTGAGCATTAAGAAAAGAACAAAACAACCCAAACACATCACAAAGAATAACACTGTCACTTTATTACAATCATTTTCTAAGTACCTAGAACAGGAAAAAGAGGAGAAACTTTTAACAATCACAACCCAAAGAGTCAAAACTATAAGCAGCCTTTTTCTTTATGCTGTAATGATAAGACTTAATTTTAATAAAGAATAATTAGACACCATACTTATGAGCCAGTGAATTTAAGAGGCATTATATGACAGCTTTTCATATCTATTTAGGTTGAAATAGGCTTCCCTTCATCATATTATTCAGTCAGTCACAGTTCTGTTGTAAAATCATCATCTCTGCCTACTGGGTTTTACCATGAATTCATAAATTTAACATTTTTCTGGCCAAACATAAGCACACTTCTCCTTTCCCATGAGGGCAATACTGTAATACTCCCCTATCACTCAAATATAATGAAGGTTCAATGTTTTTTAAAAATTAACTTATCTGGAGAATTAATGTTCTTAGGCAGAGGTTAGGAAGTTGATAAAATGGTGCTCAGGAAGATCCACCTCCAAATGCATTAGCTAAAAAGAAAAATAAATCTCCAAGTCCTTGCTTTCTAAAACACCTTGCTTTCTAAAATCACCCATTTCTTCTGCTTTATATAGACAAAAGTGTATAGCAGGTTGCTCAGAGAATAACTGAGTCCTAACTCAATTCACAATATTGCTCTTGGTCTTAAAGATCCTCTGAGAATGTTCTCACCTTGCTGTGGTCTTGTTCATCCCATCCCTTACTTCCCTCTTGACCGGTCCATAGCTATTTCATAGTCAAAGGGCTCCTCTTCTCCACCCAAAGCCTTTCCTCGGAGTTCAAGTCTCCTAATCCTTCTATGTCCTGTTTCTCCACACCCACATAACTTTGCAAAAACAATATTAGATTCACCAGTGTTTCCACAGTGCATTGGAGATTTTGACTTAGGAAATGCAATTAAAGAACATAAAGATTTTATTATTAGATACCTAAAGTCACTTATTAGTGCCCTCTTGATTGCTCAGTTAATACTTTTTAATTATATAAAGAACTATGCAGAATACTTCCCTTTATTCCAGTACTATGCAGCAACTTTACATCCAAAAAAAGTTATTATAAATAACTCCTATCTGGCATTAACATAAAAACCAAACACACTTGCTGCTTCAGCGCTATCTGAACAGAACAAGTGAACATTGTGCTAGCCACTTGCTAGACCACTGCATCTCTCTCCCAGCTGGCATCCCATTTATTTCACTAATAATAAGAGGATTATCACTATTTTACATACTGAAACAGACACTACTAACAGATGTTAACAAACTCTCCAGCAACTTTAAATGCAACATTAAATGCTGCATGTCTCAGCCTTTAACCCATGTCTTGACTTCCTGGCCACATAGCAAATTCCAACCTGTGCCCAGCCTCCCGTTTCACTGCACAGTGAGGTCTGTCTGCATAAAGTGCTCATAGAAATACACTTACATTAATATAAAAAAAAAAAAAAAACAAACCTCTCTAAGGTCTCTGTGCGATGACAGAAACTTTCAACAAAGGGGCAAGCAGGAAAGTACAGAAGGATGATAAGCTTCTCCAGATGACGACAGTCAAAAGCTTCAAGAAACACATTGAAATTTAGAGAGAAAATCTGTAGAAAAGTTGGGGAATGAACACAAATATGAGCCCCCCTGTATCAAAAAAACCTACAGCATTTTCTTCAGCCCCTTGCCACAGGAGATTTATCTCACCTCTTTCTCCATTTCATTAAAATTGTAACAGTAAGACTGTATTGGTCAAGTGATAGCTCCGGCTATTGCTAAAACAATAATAAAAGCTCTGTGTTTACAAGGAGACTCATATTTATTGTTAACATTAGTAATCAATATACTGCAGTTTGGAGTTACTGTAGAACTCATCTCAGTACTTTGGCTACAACCACTAAAATGCAGAAAATTCTCAGCAATTCTAATAGGCCAAACACAGTGTTTCATTATTCTAAAATAACCTTTTAATTATTCTCAAATAACCCAAACCTACTGCAGTGGCACAGCTATAACTCGGAGCACAACGTAGCAAAGCATAGTTCCAGAGTTCCAGATTTCCCCGTTTTTCAGCTACAGTTATAGGCAGTGGTACCTGCCATACACAGTGTCTGAAATAAGTTAGTGAGTTCATACCCTGCAGCAAGGTCTCCTTTGTAATTCCTGTTTCAGCTGGAAATTCTTTGAAGAGATGATTGAACCATATCGCCTCCATGAAAGCTGCAAAGATATAACAACTGCTGAGAAATTAAAGCGAGAGACTCCATGGAAAATCACAGATGCAGAGCTGGAAGCATTCAAGGAGAAGGTAAAGCCCTGCCTACCTTTTTTACATCCCTGCCTTTTCTTACACTCCAGAAGTTTGAAGCGATTAGTAAGAAAATGTGAAATACCAGATACAGAATTAGAAACATGACATGTACAAAGCTGTATTTGATATTTACAAATTGGATTTATACTGTAAACACGGCGGAGGTGTGTTATGATTGCATTATTCAGCACTCTGTAAGACCTTGGCATGTTTACACAGTATTTTCCAGGCTGATGAGAAGCTCTGCCCACATCAGAGCCAGCCAGATGAAAACCACCTCTGAACCAGAAGCCACACAGTACTGCGCTGAGCCTGAGCTAGTAAAATCTGCTGAGAGGTTTATTAATTGGCTCCACTGTTTTAGAGCTTGAACCTCTTGAAGAGTGCAGTTCCAAACATTCACCACTTTGGGAAATGTGGAACCGAATCCAGACCCTACAACTAGCTCTAGGAATTCTTCCAAAGGCAAGATTTAACACGGATTCTTACCTCAACAGCAGAGTGAAGACTAAACCTGCCTACAATGCAGGAGCCCTCCCACAGTTTAGAGGCACTCTAAGGCTGATGTTGGCTAATCCACTGAGTGAATTAGAGCCCAGGCTGCCCTTTACTTTTGTTGGAACATACCTTTTTAGCAATAAACCACCAGGCTTCATCAGGCCAGCGCCGAAAGCATACTGCAAACTCTTCTACGCTTAAGAGACAAGTTCTCCTGTAACTGACAGGGAATTAATCTAGCAATTTTATTTATGGTTCCTGTTGGATTAACCTGAGTGCACTGAGAGTTTAGTTATCTCCACTTTATGGTGCTGGTAACTTCCTCAGCGGAGCAAGGATTGTGAGTCTGAGCTCAGAGCCGCTAGAGGTCACAGCCTGACATTAACATAAGCTGAAATCAATGGTGATTTAAGATAACACACTATACTAGCGACTGCAGCAGTTGGGAAGCAGACTGACTGCTCAATGTATTACCCTTTTCAGAGATTTGATAACCAGCATAAAGTTATGGTAGTCAGCTGTGGGCAGAAAAATTTTGAAGTACTTTCAGCATAGATCATCAAAACTTGGGACTCAGAGCCCTTAGAACATCTCAGTACAAAAGACAATGGGAATATAATCCCAGATACACACACTTGTGTGCAGAACCAGTGAGGATACAAGAGGAAAAAGATACGTGATTATGCTTGGTCTTGTCTAGGTCACTAACTAAGGAATGAGGAAAAAAACGAAAAAAACCCCATAGAGTCAGCAATATGAAAATGCCAAATCTCTCTGTAAAATAAGAACAGCAACAAAAAGTTTAGCTTACACGCCTGGAAAGACATGCCCGTTATCTTGAGAAGTAAGGCAGTTCTGGGAATTTTATGGAGGACATTAGAACACATTTAAAATTCAAGAGAGAAAAACCTGGCAGCATAGATAAAGGGGGATGTTATAGGACGACTCTCACCAGATAACAACTGGCTAAATTATGAGGATTCTTACCCATATAGCATGAGTAAAAGAACAGTGAAATTTCTGCAGAGAAGGAAAATTTAAGGTCTGAACGGAGAAAAAACAGCCTTTTACCTTCTTCAGGGAAAGAGAGAATAAAATTTACAAGACCAGCTAAGATACATCTATCTCCCATGCTGCAATCTCCCTCTGCACAAACTTGCCCTGCTCTCTTGTTCCCTATGTCTTGTGTTAAGTTATAAAAACTTTGATGGCCTGAGCCTGACCATAAAGTAATCTTGGCTGAATCTCAAAGTAATCGCCCCTTATGCAATTTGTAAAAGTCCACAGAAATGAACAACACATAAAGCAGCTAAGTCTTACTCCAGACTCCTGGTCTTTTGTTTAAGTGGTGAATTTCTGGCAAGGTGCTCACTTATACACTGATGTTCAGCCCTACTAGCACAGCCGCTGGACACTTACAAAACATATGAATTAATACATTAACTGCCATCAAACAATAGCACAAAAAAGTCTCAGTTCCTATACTCCATAGCCCAAGAAGTACTTAAAAAAAACCCCTATGTCTAAACCAGCTCTGGTACTGCATCAGTACAAAAATAATTCCCATCTCCAGAAAATCTTACAGAGTGGTGAACATAACCATACTAATGAAGAAGCATGGCGTAGCCGCATATTTTGCAATCTCTATAACTCTGGACTACAGAGCTGACCTGACTTTCAGTGCTGCCAAAGCAACAGCAGAAAATCTTGCTGAAAATGGGTAGTGTAGAAGTCCATAGGGCACCAGAACTGAGGATCACTGACCTGATCTATTTTTTTTTTCTTTTCCCATTTTATTTTAATCAGAGTTACCGCCAAGTCCGTCTGAATGAACTCTTGCAAGAGCATTCGAGGGCCGCTAACCTCATTGTCCTGTGAGTTGCAAGATTTTGGTTGTAACTTAGATAATAATCTAATGTGTAAAGTAATTCTGGACTGGAGCAACAGAAACACTTGTGTTAATTCACTGAGGGCAAAAATAATCTTTTAAGTACCTTTTGAAGGACTTGCATCTGGACTGATGGTTGTCTGGGACTACACTGAATATCAATATTTGCTAGTAGATCTCTATAGCGTAAAAAAAAAGCTCTACTCGTGAAAATATATCAAAAACGTAATCTTCACATCTAAATCTATATATTGGATGTCACTTACCTGTAGAAAACACACGTTTTCCTTTCTTTCCCCCAACTATTAACAACTCAAAGCTAGAGAAAGATTCTTTTGGTTTGCACACAGTAAATGGAGCTGTTAGCCAAGACCTAGTTGGAACTGTATGAAACTGAAAAAGGATGAGGCAATTGCAGAAAGAAAAAAAGGCCACCAATAAACTTTAAAAAAAAAAAAAAGAGACCAGCCATTTTGCTATTTTCAGAATCAATTTTTACTTAGAGCAGATAAACCTCTTTAGCTCTATTAATTCAGCCTCCAAAAAAGGAGTGATCAGGTAGTGTTTACCTGATAAATTACAGCGATCCCTGATGAATTGACCCATACTTTAAAACTTTCATCTCGCAGTAGTTACAGTCAGAAAATAAGTTGATGGACTACAAAACTGTGCATGTACTGTACTTTTATCCTTTTTTAAAATCATATTATGTGTGGGTTTTATGACCCCAAAAATGCTTCTTTAAGGTTGCAATCACAAGCAGTTCACGTCCAGTACAATTAGCCATGTTAATGGCACTAACCAGGTGAGCAAGAGTTTGCAAGATTAAGGCCTAATATTAGCCTTAATCTTTATAATCTTATAAAGTTTATTTTAATCTTATAATGCACAAAGCTTTATAATCATGTAGTCTAATTAAGAACAGAGCTATATATGAACAGTTGATGTTTTCTACTTAATATTTAGTGAGATGCATGTTATCAGGGCTACCCCTATCTTCATAATGTTAATTTTATTTTCCTTTCTGTCTAAACAGGAGCCTCCCAGTGGCAAGAAAAGGAGTAGTGTCTGATTACCTCTATATGGCTTGGCTAGAAATTCTCTCCAAGAACCTTCCTCCAGTCTTAATGGTCAGGGGCAACCACAAAAATGTACTGACTTTCTATTCATAGAAAAACATTAGTGCCTAGAATATCCCTTGCTTGATTTCAAGACCTACATTTTTAATGCAGTGATTTATTAAAGACACACTTATCTAATACAGACTTAAAACTTACTAATTGACAGCAATTTTTAAAAAAATCCAAAGCAACACTGTGAAGAATTAGACACAAAAATGTAAACGGTCCCTGCTGGTGTTGCACTCTGTAACACCTGTACTGATAGACAAAAGAAGGAAAATCTACCTATATATATATATATATAGCACGTAAGACAGCAAATATTTTGAACACACAAGGAAGAAATTCCACTAATTTTGTAAGGCATTGAAAATGCTTTTGATATTTATCCTAGAAAGCCAAAATTAATTGCTGCAATACAAAAAGCATTATATCTATAAATAAATGCTTCTTTCAAATTGCACTGTCATAGTTGCTAGTAGACATACAGGAGGATTACAATCGAATGCACCAACTCGCAAGAGAGAAAAACACCTGTATAGTATCCATCAGGTCAAAGTCATAAACTGACATAATGCAAGCAGAATACCTGTGATGCTCTTTAATTATAATATTGCTAAATTAGGACCTATGACCTCAGCAGATGCTTTTACCTAAATTGTTCTGCTAATCTACCTTAATTCAAATGCTTCTAATTAACTGCCAGTCAGTTACATATATAACGTTACATATATAAAAACATGGACTCTATATGACAAGACTTGATAATGAATTTTCAACCTCTGACATGGAATGGAATGTATGATTGTAATAATTAAATGTGGTAAGCAAATTTCACACAGAAATTGGTGAAATACTAAATATTCTGACAATTTTTACTATGAATGTTACAGGTTAATACAATCTGACATTATACTTTGGGATAATACATACAGTGATTTATGTGATTAGAAAACAAAATAAACTCTATTAGCTGAGTTGAATGCCTTATTTTTTGATTTATATAACATATTTCTCTTATTTTTAGACTTCTAAATAATATTCATTATCCACTAACTTGAAATAAAGGAAATCTATTAAGTTGTGTAATTTTTCTATTTTCTGTTCTGCAACACTATAGTACTTTTTCAATTCAGCTGTCAATAAAAGCAGCTTCTCTTTTTAATGGGGAAAGCTATATCCTATGTCTAAGCATTATTTAAATTAAAGACCATTAAGGAGTGCAGCTAATTTAATTACTGTAGTTCTGCACCTCCTTTGCAGAGATCAACTGAAATCTAAGCTCCAGGAAAGCCAGGGGACGTTGAATTTCACTAAATGTTTATTTTAAAACAGGCCTCAGATTCTATCTTTGCTTGAATTGTTAGAATTTAACTTGAGGAGGATCTAGCACTCCGTCTCCAAAAATAACAAATATTTTATATTCATATTTTTCCACGTTCAACATCAGCAATTCAGCAGAACATGGTAATGTAGCCCAATAATCCGTGTTTTATTTTTTCCATCTATTAAAGACAGGATACAAGATACCGATACTTTCTCATAATGTTCTTCCTTCGCTCCTGCCACACTTACAAGCCAGGCAGAAGGATCGTTTTACAGTTTAACGTCATGACCCAGGTATACAAGTTTCCTGGATATACTAGGCTTCCTGCACAGCTCTAAGCAAACCAAACCTCACATTCTGCATCTGCAAGACAGAGATTATTCTTGTCCTTTGCAGTGATGTTAGCAGTGACACATGCTGTCAGGTCCTTCCAGCTTTGGAGAATTGCAATGGCCACCAGCCTTTACACCTCGCTTCAGGCACCAAACAGGTATAATGTGCATGTGGTACCCAGCCAGTCAATGAAAAGAAAAAAAACTTTTAGGCAGTCTCCACACTCTCTAAGTGTGTTTCTTAGCACATTCTATTGAAGGACCTGAGGGAAATAAATACTTGCATTAAGCCCTTCAATTATGTACATGAACAGGGATTGTTTCCTAAATATTCCCAAGTACTGTAATTCTCAATCTACAGGGAACATTGACCCAAACTGATCTGGGGCACCTAAGCACAACCAAAAAGAGAAAGAGCACAACATGAACCAGCAATGGCGCTTTCAATACTATTCATGTTTCTCTCTCACAAACACATCATTGTGGGCATTAAAGCAATTAATCCCAAAGAGGTATGTTTCTAAATGAACAGCCATCAAAAACTAAGTACATCCACTGTACATAACTGTAAAATTCCTTGCTTACACCAGAGTGATTAATTAGAAGATATGCCCACACAACGTTATGGGATTTATATGAGCAGCGCTAACTCCAGATGCAACAGTGCTTAACTACCTGAAAGTGTTATTTCCACAAATTCATGAGTAATTTCAACGCAACAGTTTCCCAGGAGCTTCTATTTCTTGCTCCTCACCACAATTTCTGGAGTGTGTGTACAACCAATTTGGAGAGCCTAGTAATTATGGACTCTCTTAAATTGCAACTTCAATTGCAAAATTTTGTTAGTCCACCTACCTCTCTTCCCACTCTGTAACAGCCACTTCCTCTTTTACATACATTATGCATAAAACAACTGCTGAATTTTAATCACCATGTTAGTAACTGAATTCTAATTACAAGTTTGACATCTCTAGAAAGAACATGGCTCTAAAGCTGTCTAACACATTTTGAGCTTATATCACACTACCAACTCTGCAGGTTTATATAAGCTAGGGTTGATTTGAGCCACCACAACAAAAGCAAGCATAGATAAGGTGAGCAGGGACATTAAAATGTGAAACTACCATTGCTATAAAGCAAGAACAAAGAATATTTTGAGTCTTCTTCAAGAGTCTAGGTATCCTGCACAGCTAAGCTTGTGCCTAAGGGTGTGTTAAAATGATCCACTACTGCTCCTCTCATAAGTGAATTTTACCTTTCCCTCCTAAAGCTAGTAGAGCTCCAACAGGTAGGACAGAAGGCATTTCATCTTAGTTCTGAAAACACATTTTCCTTAAATCCTTTTACAACCACTGGCAAGCGGTTCATATTGATCACATACCACTAGGACACAGCACTTAGGAACTGTAAAAGGTGTCCCCACCTAGCGCTCCAGAACAGAGTTCTTCCAACATACCTTTCACCAGATTTACAGTCCCCAGAGATTAGTTTCAGGGGCTTTTATTTGTTTGTTAATTTTAATTTTAACTCAGCAACCCAATAGTGCAAGTAGAAAAGCTACCTAACCAAGAAGGCATCACATTCTGAAGATAAACAGCTGCAACTGCGCAAGCCACATTGTGCAAAGAACATGCCACTATCGTACTTGACACCCAAAGGAGTTCTCCACTTAATCATCATAATCACAAAGTATGAAGCTCCAGCCACTTGTATAGTAAATTTCACCAATCTTAAACCTCTGCAACTGCCATTACATCTTCGAAAAGTCCTACCAAAAGCCTTCCCGATTAGGCAAAATATGACAGGCTGCACTTCATTCTCAGAAAACCCAGACATTCCACATCTTTTCCCTCTTTTACTATGATTCCACATAGTATTTCAAGACCTTCTTTAAGGCAAAAGCAGTTTCAGCAACTGATTAGTAGTTTACAAGTAACAGACATGGCATCAGGTAACGTGAGCTAGCACTGAAGTTGTAGATAGGGGGCAAACAGCTCAAGTTTTAGCTATTACTGACTCAACTCCTCATACCTGTTTGTCACCTCCCCTCTGGCAGAAGTTCCTAACTTACCAGCAAAACTGGGACAAGAGGATTCGAGCAACCCACAGTCTTTCCAACTTGAATTTCAGTGGTCTCCCTCAAACTGCTGCCCCAGGTCATCTGTCTGTCATTGGACTTCAATGAAGCAACTGAGGATCGCTCCAAGGTCCTGCCCTCTCTCCCCTGCCACCCAAGAGTAACTTTTGCCAGAAGGGCAATAAACCCTCAAAGTGCTGCAGCTGTTTGCCAAATGAGTGACTCAGCCCTCAGGTTACAGGTGAGGAAAATCAAGGGTTTGTAACAGTGCAGTTCAGCATAGGTCAGACCACTGTAGAAACATCTATACATTCTGGTACCTGGTTGGCACAGCCGCTTGGCAGGTGTGTAGTCCATCGAGGCTGCATGGCCAGCACTGCTGAGGGAACACCCTGCACTGGCCTTGAGTCTGCTAGTTAAAAAAAAAAAAAAAAAAAAAAAGGGGAAAACGTAGTCATGCCAGTGCAACAACAAGCAAATATAGCAAATGCTAGCTCATATTCTCCACAAATAACAAGCACAATAACCCACAGTCACACAATTGCTGGAATTTCATCCAAAGAAATTCAGTTTCAAACAAAATAAAGCATTAAGGTTGTTCTGGAACAGAGTGAAAGGCAATGGCAAAATTCCACAGCCCCCCACACTGTACAGCAAAACACAGGATCAAAAATAGAGCTTAATTATAAACAAACACCCTCACAGCAGCCTTTTAAATTACAAACCTTAATCACTGTGAGAGAGACAGCTGTTCTAAGTGAGACTGAGGTGGGGAATCTCTCTTTTAAAGCCAGTTTTGTTCTAATAAAAATGCTCATTCTAACACCAAAGCTTCATAGGGGAAAATTTTACGGATTCTTACCCCTCAAAGAAGCTCTGTGTTTCTTTCCGGTTACAACAAAACAGCCTCCATTCCTGCTCTCAAACTAGGTAAAAGGCAGATAATTTCAGTTTATCTTACTGGGTTTTTTTTGAAGTCAGGAGGAAATGCCCAATAGAGAGCAGCACTAATCAGCAATCAAGAATGCAGAAATGTTGACCAAGTGACTCTCTACAGAGCAAACAGCATATTCCCAGGACCAAGGCAAACTTGCAGAGATTTCAGGCAGAGGCTGATTTGGGGTTTTTTTCCTTGTAAAGATCTGGGGGGTAGGGGGGGGGAAGTGTCACTCAGTTGAGACCTTTCTCCTTGATAATATGTTTGGATGAGTCCTCCTATCTATTATTCACGGACTTTCATGCTGCCGTAGGCATAGCGTAGAACCCAGCCTACCTCACCGAGCCAAGCTATTCATAAAATTAGTCCTTTTCTACACTATAATGCAGTTGTAAACTCTATAAAGCTCTGCTTGTGTAAATAACCATTTATAATTAGATAGTCATTTGGTACAACTTAAATTCTTATAAACTTCAATTTGTGGATGGTGTATATCAGAAATCATGAAATATTCTAAGTAGCTTTTCACATAAGTCGAATTCTTATTCAAACAGTGCATACTATTAAGACTGAAAGTGCTGAACACCAATAAAAGAAACCCCAAACTGGGACATTCTTCAAAATATTTTTCACCATTGGACTGCGATGTGTAGCAATGCTTTCACTGCCACCTGGCTGCATTTAAAAAATGTAACATAGCAAGAGACAATCACATACGTTTTGGTCTTTAAAAAAAAAGTCACAAAGAACGGCTGTTTGACGAAATTTAGACCAACAAGCACAACTCCCAACAGTCTGCAGCTATTTCACACAGAGAAAAATACATCCCTCAGCGTGGTCAAGCGCACGTTTTACAACCGAGAGTCCAACGGGCGCTCTCGCCAGCCACAGCTCGGAGAACTACGGGGAAATTAGGGAAGTCTTTCCCAGAGGGGATGGCTAAAGAGGGCAGGGACTGTCAAAATCAAGGATGGTGAAGTTACAGAATGGTTTGGGTTGGAAGCGCCCTTAAAGACCACCTAGTTCCAGCGCCCCTGGCCGGGGCAGTGACACCTCCCGCTGCACCCGGCTGCTCAAAGCCCCGCCCAAACTGGCTTTTAAAAGCGTTTTTAAAAAGTGTTCTGCTTCGACTGATACAGATGAACGAGACCGGCGGGGGCAGACAAGTGTTCCCCTGACAGCCGCGACAGGGAGGGGAAGCAGTTGTTCTCCTTTCACAAGGCACCCACCTGACATCCTCCGGAGGAGGACAGGGGCTGCCGCGGGAGGACGCGAGGCGGCCGGGCCGGTGCGCCCCCGACGCCAGCGGCCATTCCTGCTCTCTCCCTCGGAACCGGGGAGCGGCGGGCGGGCGGGCGGCCCCGCGGACGCTCAGCGAGAGCTGCCTCAGCCCCGGCCCCCCCCAGCGCCGGCCCGCCCGGGCCGCTGACAGGGCCGCCG
>VZSF01004641.1:497472-689835 GCA_013398295.1 Chionis minor
CACACGGCGGCGGCGCGATGCTGGCCCGGCCGCTCAGGCGGCTCCCGCGTCCCCGCGGGCGCGGTAAGGGGGCGGTGTGGGGGGGTGCGGGGAGAACGCGCTGCCCGGGCGCGCTCCGGCCGCGCTCGGGCCTCGGCCCGACACCTTAGGGGCGACCGCGGGGCGGCTGCGGGCCACTGACACCGGCGAACGCCGCCCGCCGCCACGGGGTGCGAACCGGCAGCGGGAGGAAGCCCCTCAGCGAGGGGCGGCGGAGCCGGGCGAGGCCATTCTCACCGGGGAGGGGTGGCGCGGGCGCCCCGTTGGAGAGCGGCCGGGTAGGGAGCCGGGTGTTTCCCCCTCTGTTCCTGCCCGCGGTGGGCGGTGCCAGTTTGCGCGGGCTTTTCCCTCTCCCCTCAGGACGGTTCTCACGCGCCTTCCCGTCCCCGCTCAGCAATGCCGGCCTCCGAGGCGCTCCCGCAGCCATCCCCCAGCAAGAGGCAGAAGGGCTCGGCGCCTGAGGAGCCCGCCACGCGGCTCCGCTTCACCAAGCTGACCGAGAACGCCTTCGCGCCCTCCCGGGGCTCCGCTCGGGCCGCGGGCTACGACCTGTACAGGTGAGGGTTCTCCACCCAGGGGCAGAGCCTGCACCACCACCACCCCTCCCCCCCCCGGCCCTGTTCTTCTCAGGAGCCCTCCCGGGGCAGGTCCCCTTGCCGGGTCTGCTCCCCGTCCGGCCCTCTCCCGTCATTCCCGGAGAGCTGTGGTCCAGTCGGGGTAGCGACGTGGCCCTTGGCCAAAAGTCAGGCCTGAGGTGCTGCTGGCGCCAGCACTGACTGGGTGTCTTCCTGCGCATCCTAGGAATGGGAGATCATTCCTGGGGTCTGATTGCAAGAGTGAGAAGTTTGAATGAGCCGATAATGTTTCAATTGCATTGTTAAGAAAGCACTGATAGAATCATAGAAAGGCTTAGGTTGGAAGGGACCTTGAAGATGACATTATTCTGACCCCCCTGTCCTGGGCAAGGATGCCTGCCACTAGACCACATCCAGCCTGGCCTGATGGCACTGTATGTGCTGTGCGAAGCTCCATCCTGTAAACGTAATGTGCATAAAATTATGGGATGATTTCTAGGGGTCGTAGTCATTCTTTTGGCAAATCTGATTTTTACACTTGCAGGATAGGAAACTTTGAATGGTAGGCACATCGCTGTTTCATAATGCTGGGAGGCAGTGAGGGAGAAATGGCAAGTTAGTGCAGGGATGGCAGGCTGGAATGCCAGATCTACCTGTTTTAACCGGTGAGTAGCTGTTATTTTTTGAGGTTTGTATTTCTCTTCAACTATAAATACAGCAGCATTATGGAATCTAGAGTCTTGTTCCCACCTTCGATGAAGACAGAGGCACCAGAAGCAAAAAAAAAATGGTAGTGCACGCAGGCACTCCCTGCCAGCGCTTACACTTTTCTGCTTCCCCCTGGGCTGTTGGGTGCTGCCCGCCAAAGGCAGCTGTGGCAGTTTGATAACGCTCCTGGCTGGAAACCACGTGGGTTGCTGTGTGGACTTAGGTTTTGGTTTGCTTGAACTGATAACTGTTGTTCAAAGATTTTCACTGTGTTCAGGAATAGCTGCAGTTAGGCTTGTGGTTGTTTGCATAGTGCTTTTGTGACCAAATACAGTCACCAGTTATATCTGAAACTCCACTCCTCCCTCCTTTAGCTTCCCTATTTCAGTATTACTTAGAATATCAGCCTGTCTTTTTTTCTTCCTTCACCTATCTGACTTCCTGAAGCTTTGCTTCACCACTTGACACTTTTCCTTTGTGTTCCTTTTGTCTTACCAGGTTTGGTTTTGTTCTTGTACACGTGGAAAAAGTCAGTTTTATAAAAAACCTTTCAGTGCTTCCCAGTGTTTAAAAAGTAGTTCTTTGTCAAGGCCAAGATAAGCTTGCCTTAAACAAGGAAAGCGGTCTTCACTGTGGTATTGTCACCACTGCTTTTCATTAAGCCTCCAACTGGGTTCTTCAGAAAGTTCTTAAAATCTCTCTAGTTTGCGGTTCCCAACAGAATCATGTGAACAGCAAACTTCTGACCTGCTCAGCAAAAAAACATGGTTGTCTGAAATTTAACTTAATAGATTATTATTTTTGATTACAACTAGTTCATCTGCTGTAGAAAGCTTAATCAGAAGTGTATTATCCTTAAAGTTTCTGCTTTGGCACAAAAATTGCACAACCCCATTCTCCTAATGTTTAAAGTTAAACTTGTATTTTTTTGTCTATCTTGCCAGTTAAAAAACATTTTAAACTAGCAATCTTAAGACTATGCTGTTCAAGCGACGCTACTGAAATCTTAAGCTAACACCATTAAAATGGGGATATCTTGTGTTTTAGTATCTATCTGCATTAGATTTTGTAAATCTGTAAATATTCCATGGTATAAATTCCCCACAAGAATGATTCTGGGTAATTTTGTACTTTAAGTTACAGAGAAGAAAATTTTTTAAAATATTCTGTATAAATTAGTGTTTCTTTCTTTAATGTAGTGCCTATGACTGTGTGATACCACCTATGGAAAAGGCTGTAGTGAAAACAGACATTCAAATTGCACTTCCTTCTGGATGCTATGGCCGTGTAGGTAAGTAAACAGGCTATAAAAAGGCTGCAGAGTCATTGTAGAACAGGTTTGATGCCATCTTCATGTTTAGATTGTGCCTAAAGCTTTCAGAATTAGTCTGCACAGAAAAGAGGTGTCACATGGCTGTGCGATTTCTTTAGCCTTGTAATAGATGTTTCTTGTCTAAAAATAAATTTGATTGAGCTTTGGTGTAAAGTCAAATGACAAAAAGATGATTGGCAATTGTCCTGGTTTGAGGACAATTTTCAAATCTATATACAACTTTATAGGCTATGCAATAATTCATTATTTCTCTGCAGTTTCAGAATGCGAATCAGAACGACCAATGGATGATGAACTAGTTGTAATGGACGTACGGAAAACACACCCCTGGATATTTAAAACTTGACCCTGAATTAAGAGTACTAGCATAGCAGTATTTGACTGCTTTTTGTGAGAGAATACTTGAGACACCTGTATAAGATATTTTGTTATGTTTTGCACATTATTTTTCTGAATTATGTATAAATTCTTTAAGTAAAAAAAGAATAGCCACACCAGTGGAAGAGCATGACCGGAGTTTGCCAGGTCCTTTTATCTGAAAGGAGAATGTGTGTGCATTTCTCTCATCCTAGACAAAGGACATTTTGGAGAGTAATGTTTTAGCACCTCATCAAAGTAGGCTAAAGTAAGTTAAAAAAACAAAACCCAACGAAAAAACAAGCAAAACAACCTGAACATCATTTAATTTACCTGTGTATAATATTTCTTTGTAAATTGCTTGCCAAATATTGTTTTCCATTGTAACTTGAGTGGATTCACCTTTTAAGATGATTCCAAACCAGTGGTAGCTGCTAAAAATAAACCAAGATTAGATACTCATTGTCTGCTCCAGCTGCATTCCTTGGATAAAGCTGATCTGCAATTGCTGGTCTAAACAAAGATACACTTATATCACTTAAAGATGGGTTTTATTGTAGCCTGTAGCAGCTGTTATTTTGTTTAATGTATACATTAACACATACAGTAGTTCCTGTAAAACCATATTTATTTTAGAAAGACAGCAGAAACAGTTCTTGCTGCCATGACTGTGCAAACACACTGTCTAACCTATAAATACTGTGTAAGAGTTAAAAAAAATATAATTATTATACTTACCAAAAAATTAATTCTTTGTTTTCTAGCACCGCGTTCTGGCTTAGCTGCGAAGCACTTCATAGACGTTGGTGGTAAGATTTTTGCTCTTTTTACTGAGACTTTATAAATCTTGATTGCAGAAGTGCCTTAACTTCACATTGTAATACGTGTGAATAAATAATGCTAGCTTCATTGGTAGTCTGGCAAAAGGAGATAACTGGGAAATACCTCAGAGAGCTAACGCATCATAATTGTTTTAAAACCTGCTGAATTATAAAAAATTGATTTTTTTTTAAACAATAATAGCCATATTGTACTTCTGCAGGCAGTGTCTGGCATAGAAGTTATTTTTTGGTTTAGGCTTTAAAGATTATTTTTTACATTATGCTTTCTGCATTTTGACTAAAACCATGAATGTGTGATTCTCTTCAGCCTACTATAAGATCTGAATTAATTAAATCAATAACATGGATGTTATGGGGCTAGGGGGGGTTGTTGGTTTGTTGTTTGGTTGGGGCTTTCCCCAGCCAGTGTTAAGCAAGAGAGACTACTTTGAACAGCGATACTCAACCTTTGCTTGCTTACAGGCTTGGCTCCAGAGGTGAGGAAGGGTGACTCTAGGCATCCTTCTCTTTCTGATGCCAAGCCAGCCAAAAAGCAAAGCAATTCCCAGGATAATTCAGAGCTGCTGCAGAACTACTTTGTTCTGTTTGCTTTATGGCATATCAAAGTCTGGCTGCGTCTGTGATACAGTTCTGATATCGGAGGTTAAAGAGGAGCATTTGTGCCAGCTTTGTGTCATTCAGGCTTTGTCTTAAATAAGCATCGATCCTTGCAGGTCTGTTACACTAAGGGTTTTAAAGTGTCGCTGGGTAACATACAAAAGATGGGAATCAAAGATTCGCCACACCCCTGTGACTCTTAGTAATATACATGGTCTACTATAGTGTGGTTCTTTTAAAGTAGAACTTCTAAATCAATTTTTTGTTTACATGAAAAAAATACATATGCTCTGTAACAGTCTTTTCAATCTGAAAGTTAAACTAGGAGGTACCAGAAGGCAACCAGAAGTGCTTAACAGGATGACCTATGTTCAGATTTATAAAAGCTGACAGTTGACAAACCATAAATAAAAATTATTACTGACCTTTAGTAAAGGACTTCTTACTAAAAAAAAAAACCCCAAAGCACAAACAAACAAAAACACCCAAACAACAAAAATCCAAATCAATTGTTATGTAATTTTAACTTGCCCTGGAGAAAGTACTTTTGTCACAATGAGGACATTATTCATTTAAGTAAAAATACATTGCCAGAAGCCCTAAGGGTCAGGGAGAGAAATTGGGATCATGCAAGAATATGTTCAGAATTCACACCTGCTAGGTGTGGATCTTTCCCAACAAGTGACATGCCAAACTTCTGACAGTAAGACAGAATGTCAGACTGCAAATTCCAATGCATGATTTTTCCAAAAATGACTTAGGTGATTTCCACCCAATGCACATCATTTAGAAAAGTGCCTTAGTGCTCAGCAATGTTTATAATTATTGGAACTTGCTTTTCTGGAGTAACAGAATGCTAAGGATGTTAACGTGTCTTGCCAGTACAGTTACATAGAATGAGTTTGTGACCCTATAGAAAAGGAATACTGATCAGGTCTTCCTGGATCGTATTTTCCTGTGTCTTACAAGGATTATGTATTCTTTGATACAAATAGTGTAGCTTGAACTCAAAATCCACTCAGTTAAACTCAGTAGGACTGTGTCAGTGGAGGTATAATACATTTAAAGAGAAAATGATTGGTAAGGAATTCATTCTACAAAATCTTTACCCAGCTGTGCCGTTAATGGAATTTGGAATTATCATGGCTTTGACAGTGTTTCAGTCACTCAGTGCAGCATTAGACTACTTGTTTTGGCCACAAAACATGTTTTTAAATGTTATTTTATTAATACAAACGTTCCAATGCTAATTGCAAGTTCTGTTTGTATTGGGAATGCATTTAAGGAAGAAGCCTGCTCTTCCTCTCTGCGTCCTCTGGAAAGCTTTCATCCTCAGAAGCATGCAGGAAGTGCAATTCTTGCCTGCTAGAAAATACATCTGATACAACCTGTAGAAACACAACAAGGTGTTCACTTTATAGCTAAGCTTAGAAAATTAGAGTGTTTTAGTGAGAGGGTTTTTTTCCCCCTCTAGTGAATAGTATGAGTGGCTTAAGTTTTCAGTGTTGTGACTTCAGTTCAGCCACAGAAATGTTGTTCATCGCTCTGCTCCATCTTTAGTTATCAGTGAGTTTTCAAATCCCAGAGGGCCAGTCTCTAGTAGCAGTCAAATAGGTGGTGAAAAGAATTTGGTATCTTCATAAAAGTATCTGTTTAGCTGCCAGCCTTTTCAATGAATACTTGTAAAATTAATGTAATATCTATACATAAAGCTGAGATTGTGCTAATGCCATTGTTTAAAGGTCAGGGGAGCCATCTGACTAGATTAATTTTAAGTCAATATAGATCCATTATAACACTCCTCTTCAGCAAAAAAACAGGTTTAGGATTTTAAAAAGGGTAGAAGTACTAACATGCCATTAAGCTCCAGTTTCTCCAATACAAGCTAAGTTTCAAATACTCTTCCTCCCCCCCCACTTTTCTTCTTATCCCAGAAAATAGGAGCAATGTCTGGTAGATCAAAAAGCTTCATTAGCAGTTAAGCACTAAGCAATACATCAAGTACAATTTTTGTTGTTATGTAGAAATAAACTTGCTTTCTGTCAGAGACATGAAAGCAGAAAAGTTAATTTAGAATGACTTTATGTAGCCCCAGTTGTTCTGTTCTATAAATTTTCTTCGGATAATTCCAGCAAGAACATGACATGCAAGAGTTTCTTGCATGTATAAACCTAACCATACTACTTTAATTGTTACATTTTGTATATATAAAAGCATAATCTCCATTTAAATAGAATTAGTAATCAGTTTTGAGTATTGTGTTGTATCAGAGCAGAATACTGTATTATAACAGAAATAAAACTAGTCCTCATTATGTTAAATTAGCAAATTCCGTTATCAATCTAATGCATAGCAATGTCTGTCCCAGCATATGGTCTAGAAAAATGTTGTCTTAGCTGTACGGAAACACTTGAGAATGGTATGTCAAATTAAGAATTTATCCAAAGAGCTAATGATCTTTTTATATGCATTTATGAGCATATGTACATAATTTTACATGCCAAATATGAATTCTGGCTTTCAGCTCTTCAGCTGTCTCGTGAACAAATACACCAAATTAACGGGCAGCTGACTGCAGAACTTGAATGATACTTACAATTATTTGTGCTGCCATTACAAGTTTGCTGATTCTCTCTTTGTAATGCATTTACGTGGCATGGACTCAGCATCCACTGTTGTATAAAACAAAGCAAATTATTTCATAGAATCATAGATTAGTTCTTATTGGTAGGGACCTTTAAAGGTTGTCTAGCCCAACCCCCCTGTAATGAGCAGGGACATCTTCAACTAGATCAGGTTGCTCAGAGCCCCCTCCAACCTGACCTTGCATGATTCCAGGGATGGGGCATCTACCACCTCTCTAGGAAACCTGGGCCAGGAGTTCACCACCTGCATTGTAAAAAATTTCTCCCTTACATCTAGTCTAAGTCTACCCTCTTAGTTTAAAGCCATTACCCCTTGTCCTATCACAACAGGCCCTGCTAAAAAGTTTGTTCTTATCTTTCTGATAAGCCCCCTTTAAGTACTGAAAGGCTGCTATAAGGTTCCCTCAGAGCCTTCTCTTCTCCAGACTGAACAACCCCAGCTCTCTCAGCCTGTCCTCACGGCAGAGGTGTTCCAGCCCTCAGATCATTTTTGTGGCCTCCTCTGGAGCCGCTCCAACAGGTCCATGTTTTTCCTGTGCTGAGGGATCCAGAGCTGGACACAGAACTGCAGGTGGGGTCTCACCAGAGTGGAGTAGAGAGGGAGAATCACCTCCCTTGACCTGCCCATGCTGCTTTTGATGCAGCCCAGGATACGGTTGGCCTTCTGGGTTACGAGCACACATTGTCAGCTCATGTCCAGCTTTTCACCCACCAGTACCCCCAAGTCCTTCTCGGGAGGGCTGCTCTCCATCCCTTCATCCCCCAGCCTGTATTGATACTGGGGGTTGTCCTGATCCAGGTGTAGGACCCTGCACTTGGCCTTGTTGAACTTCATACCATTGGCCTTGTTGACTTCTGTATGTTCAGGTTCCTCAGATGGTCACAAACCTGGTCTTCTCACAGCAGGAGGGACTTCGCTCCCCTAGTTCCTGCGTTGCAGTCCATCTATTTGAGAGGTGTGGGGAGAGAGGTTGCCAATGAAGACTGAGGCAAAAACGTTGAGAACCTCGGCCTTCTTGTCCCTTTTTACCAGTTTGCCAGTCTTGCTCATTAGGGAGGGTTACGTCTTCTTTGACCTTCCTTTTCTGGCTAACGTACCTGTAGAAGCCCTTCTGATTGTTCTTTGTGTCCCTTGCCAAGGTCAACTCCAGCTGTGCCTTGGTCTTCCTGACCCTCTCCCTACACAGCTGGGCAGCATCCCTGTAGTCTTCCCAGGACACCTGTCACTGCTTCTACTGCCTGTACCATGTAACTGCGTAGCACTCTTTAGCTAACGCTTTGTGTCACCTCTGACTTAGCAATTATCTAAACGCTCTAGATTATCTGGTATTTTAAACATGAGGATGGAATAGTACTTTGCTACAAGTAAGAAAGCAAAATTTCCATGTTACTGTTTTATAATTCAGCCTTTTTTGTTTATACACATGTATGCATAGGATTTGAATTTTAATATTTTAAGTATTGAATTGCAACATTGAACTGTGGTAGAAATTGTGCAAGAAAACACTGATTCTCAATTTAACTGATACTTAGCTGACTTTCTGAAAGCTGGTCTAACCTACACCAATTACACAGCACAGAACCTGTGCGTGTAGCTTTGGTACATCAAGCTCTCTGAATCAACTGAAATGAATGCTCCCTCTGAGAATTTTTTAAATAATTTTTTTGATTCTGGAAAACATTCATGCACAGCAACCCCTATGTTTTGTTCACTGTTACTTTTGATAGTGTTCTGTAATTAGGGTCTCTTTAAGCAATTGCATGCAGTTAGATACCAATGAGTTAACTTGAGAACTGCATGTTTTTCTGAATTTTCAGAACTCAAGGGATACTCCCAGTGTTGCTAGCACCTTAATTAGGGAGCTGTTCAGAAACGCAATTGGATTAACCAATAACATTACAGAGCTGTATAAATACCTTTTTCACACTAGAACTTGTGCAGAGGTTGTACAGTGACTATGTAAGATATGTACTGCAATATTTTCACACAGCTGAAACTAAGAAAAAAGCCTCAGTTTTCTATTCTTAAGTGTGTGGTTCAACATTAAAACTTCAGGGAATAGTCATGTTACAATTTCCTCTATAAACTCTAAAGATACTTCTTTGTATGTATGAGTCTGGGAATGTCTTGGTATGACGTTTAATTTCAGTATTTGAATTATTTCTGCAAGTAGACTTCAAAATACATACTTTGGTCCACAAGGAAGCCCAAACTTCATATTTTTTTTCTGCTGGAAATATGCTTCCTGTATCTGAGACAAAAACCCCAAGGAGGCAGAATATGGTTATTTCAAAGCGTACTGGTAGATAATGTCCTGAACTATGTAGTTAATACAGTTATATAAAATATAAGAGCAAGTTTGTTTTATAGTATTTACACCTGAGTGTAGCTGGATGACAGTCATCAGTTCCCTAAAGCTTTAGTTCTGTTACCCTGCCTGAGATACGGGATTTGGGTACGTACAAATCCATAGCTCAAATAAGATGTTAGAGTTAAGAACAGATTTCTGCTTGACACTCAAAAGAGCTGAAAGTTAGCAGAACAAATGGAGCCTGAATTTGGTACAGCTGTCTCAATTTCAGATAGAGTATTACAACTAAAATTAGCAGTACAGTGATAAAACACTTCTTGACATGTGATGGTGTTTTTCAGTTCTTTTTGCAAGATTGATTAGCATTTTTAGATATTTCAGTGTTTTCATATATATTGTTTAATTATGCATGGGTAGCATAAAGGATGTCAAATGAGATACTGCAATCTAAACCAGCATTATCCAATATACTGACAACATTTATTAACTGGATATCCTTCTTAATTCTTTATGACAGCTGGTGTTATTGACGAGGATTACAGGGGAAACGTTGGTGTGGTACTCTTCAACTTTGGCAAAGAGACTTTTGAAGGTAAGTGTTAAGCTTGGCAGAGCCTGTTTTCAGCCATCTGACTGGAAATGCAAAACTAATTTTTCTTAAAGAGTCTATGAAGAGTTAAAACTGGCCAAGAACATTTTTCTTGTTACAGAAAACATCAATGTCCGCTTAAGGAAACACAAAAAGAGTCCACTCCTAGCAAATTAGGCAGCATGCAAAAAATTAGGCAGCATGGCAAAAAAAACCCACAAAAACCCAAAACAAAAAGCTAAAAAAACCAACCCAAAACCCCCCACCCACAACAAAAAAAACAACCAACCAAAAATCACACCACCACACTGAAACAAACAAAAAAACCCAGCTTAGCCGAACTTTAGATTCATGAGCTGTATGGAAATGCAACTTTGTATTTTCTTTCTTGCTCTGCTGAGAAGTATTTGGGATAAAAATCCCTCCAGAATGCTGGGAAACATGAGTAATAGAGATACAGTTTTCCCTTTATCATGCTGTCTCTCTGCAAATGGTCACTTTTAAGCCTTAGGGCCCAGTTACAACATTGCTAGTGTTTTTGCTGCCTTTTCTGCGACTTTGCAGCACAAGCCTCTGATCTATATTCTGATACTCTTGAAAGGGGATTGTCTAAAGTTTGTATTGATGGTTCACGTTTTTGAAAGAACTAATGTTTTAACTTCATTGCAGTTAAAAAAGGCGATAGGATTGCCCAACTCATCTGTGAACGCATCTGCTATCCTGAGCTAGAAGAAGTTCAAGTAAGTTGCCAAAAGAAAATATTTCTGCTATTTTCAATAATTAGTAGTTTAAGATAGTTGTATATAAGCTGAAATTGATGGTATAGATAAAAACTTTTCTTTACAACTACTTCCAGTGTTAAAACTGCATAGTAGCATTGCTACCTGAATAAAAATCTTGATGCGTTCTATGCATTTACATGGATTTATATATTTATTTAGTTTAGTTTTCAGACTTTACAGGTACTGAAGAAACACTTCAGTATATACTAGAAACGGTTGTCTCACAATGTGGGATTTGTTTAAGCTTGTGCAAAAGGTATTTTAAAATGTCTTAACTTTTTTTGTTTTAGTTTCTCAGTTAGAGCTATTGTTACGAGTAAATGTACCTTCGTCTATCATAGACAATATCTGTTGTATAGAAACAAAAGGCAAGACCCAAAACCAGCTTATCATAATTATTGTCTTTCAGGCTCTAGATGATACAGAACGCGGCAAAGATGGCTTTGGTTCTACTGGAAAGAACTGAAAATTATTTGATTATGCTTTCTGTATTTTTTGTCATGCTGTTTCTAAATTTTCAGTTGAATTCGAAGTGGGATTTTGGAGTACGTATAAAAAATTTCAAGTTTTATTCAGAATTCTCTGTATCTGTCCTCCTGTCTATTTTTACAGGCAGTGAATTCATCTGCATTATGGGGAAACATGCATTCCTGACTTGACTGATTAGTCGATAGATTATTTTTTTCTTTTTCGTTGTTCAGACCTCAGTAGTAAAGAACTCATTGTTTATGTGCTGTTATACTCTAATAAATTAAAAAAATAACTTAATGATCTGATTTTATTTCACTCACCTAAACTAAAATGGCTGATTGTTGCCTTGCCAGTTTGTGTTAATCTTCTGAAAGCTATCTTCCAGTAGCTCAGTATTTCATACTGAAAGCGTGTTTCAGAGCGAATTGGTGCTAGTACAGGTATCGATATGACCTCCCACTCTCACCCCTAAATCAGAACAAGGCAGAGATACTTAATATTGTGTCTTCTACAACCTGTCAAAATACCTCTGTTTCTGTTCACAGCTAAAGTCCTGTCTTTGATCCGTAGCTGATCCTCAAACAGCCAAATTTTCAGCTCTCTATTAAAAGAACAGGCAATGCAGTGATTGAGCTAAATAACACAACTCATCTGGAAATAACTCCTATATAGGAAATAAATGCTATGAAATATTCTGTTCAAATATTTTGTTGACAAATTCATTAATAAGTTACTGTATGGAAGAAAAATTCTGAATTATTGAAGCCGTGCACGAATTGTTTTTTTCAGTTCTATTTTGACCAGTTAAGATAGAACTCTTTTGGAATCTGTCCCAAACCTGATTGTTTCAAGTGTGGGAATGTCTTAAATGACTCAAAAGCTTTCAGGTGAAAGAACGTGCACACAAGAGAAGGGTCAAAAAGGGAAGAACCTTGAGTATTTTGCCACTTTACAGAAAAGAATTAGAAAAGGCTGTAAGGCTCTCAAACTTTTTTTTTCCCCCCCTGCAGCTGTCTGCCTTCTCTTTTCAGATTTTCTTAGCTGAAAGGTCACAAGCACGAAACGCTGTGCTTTAGGTAGTGTTTCAACAGTGGAAAGGTAGGCCCTTTTGTAGACTAAGGTGTTTCACAGCATTCTTCTCCTCAGTAGTCTCAGATCATGATAATCTTGTTGGTATTAACTTCATGTCCTTGTCTAGGACTAACCATTTCCAGTGAAGCAGGCCCAAGATACTGCACATCTTAAATATTTTACCCCTTCTTTTGGCAGTGCTGAAACAATAAGTACATTCATCTTTGACTAGGGTAGAGATCTTTTCCTCTGGGTGCATTATATGCTTGTCAGTTTTTTGTTGGTTTTTTTTCACCCCTCCCTACAGCCTTATCACAACACTGTACTTATATCTGTATACCCAGACCTTCACAAGCACATTTACCTTGCAAAGCCTATCGTAAGCAAGAAGCATATCATACCAAGAAGTTTTAAATTAATTGGAAAAGCTGATTGTGACACTAAGTTTCTTCTATTCTATAAGGTGCCAAAAAGGAACTTCAATTACCAAAGACTATTCAAATGCCTTAGAATAACTATGATCCT
Organism: Chionis minor; assembly: GCA_013398295.1. NCBI lineage: Eukaryota > Metazoa > Chordata > Aves > Charadriiformes > Chionidae > Chionis > Chionis minor. The sequence goes on from VZSF01004641.1 coordinate 510,319, forward strand.
TTTGTGTAAAGCTGTTTCCTCTTGCTGGACAGCAAGTAGAGAGCAAGTTTTGCTGCTCCTCTTCCCTCCTCACCCCCCAAAGCAAAAAACCAGCAGGGGGTATGCTGATGCAAGTCCTTTTTAAGAGATACTGCACGATGATCTCACTTGGGACAGCAACCTACAAGGAAAAAGTTCTAAGTTTTGTTGATGCTTATCATTTGTTGCACCTGTTGGAAATTGATCTAATTTCCATTTTTGAAAGCAATACTAATACTCCAGATTCTGAGATAAGAAGGAATGGCATTTGCTAGAAAAAGCCCTCTCTCAGACGAATGAGGAAGAAACATAAATTTACAAATCCATGCCTGCTCCAAGTTGTCGACGTACAGACCGTTATCTAAGTGTCATTACCAAAAAAGGCTCACTTATTTTGAAAATCTGCATAGTTTGAGTTCCTTTTCATCATTTCTCAATACTTATCTAGAGAAGCATGCAATGAGTTTAAGATTACTGCAAGGCTCTTCCCAGTAGGGCCTTGGAAAAATCTTGTCTATCTGAAACAACGGAAACGCTTCCAAGCTCACCGCTGCACTGAACCCCTCCCTGTGCATCAAACTGTTGCGCTAAGGTAACACACGCTGGTAATTCCTTTTATACTGTTGGGGTTTTGCTTCAATAAGAGTAGCAAATCTAAAGAAGGCAAATACTCCTAAACCAGGCAACAAGAGTTAGGTACCAATGTATTGAAAGCTCTGAGTTGATACTTGCTGCTGCACACCAGGGCCTGTATTGGAACCTGTAGAAAATTTCTGTATTGGTAGCGAGTAGAGAATTCTTACAGCAGCATTTGTTACTCTCCGGTTCAAACCTTGCTGCCTGCATCTCTTCTCCCCACCCCCTTTTTTTATTTTTTTTAAAGAAAGTACCACCATTTCATGAATATGAAAAGCAATACCCTCCAAATTATCTTAATGTTCCCTTTTTCCATTATTACCACCTATGCTACAAAAGTATTTTGTCTTGGTATCTGGCAAACAAATGCAGGAAGCACAGAACAGTTGCAGATGCTATTTTTCACTTTCCCCTGGCTCTTAAACTCACCTTCTCCCTATAAGGAGAAGATAGATCAGCACTTCTTCAGCAAGGCTTAAATTTCCTTTATAACGGTACATTTTAAGCTTTAATTAGCTACATTTGATCCTGTTTTAAACAAAAATCAGAATGTTTGAAGAGTTTTAGATCAGCAAAAGGAAGAGAGGACTGGGAAACATGTTGATCATGTTCATCATTTTATCTGAAATACATCCTGCCTAAATGAACTAGTGTAATTCAATGAAAAACTGTCTAAGCGATTCATTGAGTGAACAACACACTTGAGCACGTAGCCTCATGAGAAGCTAGACACTAACGTGCAGAGGTCTTATTTCCACCTAGACAGATTCATGTCTCCAGAACCTGTCACACCTGAGGTGTGATTCCCAGGGCTCACTATAGGCAGGAAACTAAAGAGAAGTAAAGCCCAAAGTATACTTTGGGCTCCAAAGTAAGCCCAAAATATAATGCTATTTGCAAATAAAAATGAAATTAAAATTACATTAAGTAAAAGTTATGTTGGGCTGCTCTCAATTATCGCCGAACAGGTTCAGACAAAGCTATTCAAGTTTAGACTGTCAGCTACTGTTGCAGAAGGGACACATCTCCATGAGGAATTGCCTAAAGCTTGGGGAAGGATCTTGTGGAATGTCCTCTGTGTAGATGGGACATGGAGTTTTTATGATGGGAACTGATTTGTTGGGACTTATCTAAAGCAAAAAATGGCTTTTTCCTGCTGGGGAAGGACATTACTAACTAACAATCTGCCTCCTTCCTCTGTTACAAACAGAGAAAACCTGGCCTTCAACCCCAGGTGAATTTGGAGGAGAATGCTAACTTTTGCATTCAGATACTTGACTCCCAGTTCACCCCCAAGGTTTGGGTTCTATTTTGAGATCTGAAAGGGTTCCATTTTCTAATTTGGACTGAAATACATGTGACAATTTGTATTTCCTTACAAAGGCAGAAGCTGATGAGGGTCTTGAAGACACAGGTGATCACTAGACAATTCCTACCATTTGAACTCTCCACTACAGACAAAAATCTTAAAAGAAAGATTATGGTAATGATGCCATTGATCTTTAGGCCTTTTCTTGGCTCCCCAAAGTATTAACCTGCTCTTTAGTGGTTGTGAATTTAGCACTGCTTCCTCAGTTCGGCTGCAGTTACATTACTCTATGGCATGTTAAAAATTTTTTGGATCCATTTAACATGTTTTAGTAAAACGGCCACTAGATGGCACTTAAAGTTTGCTTTCTTTCCCACTTTTTTTCCAGAGGTATTTTTCAAAGAACTGTTCATCTGTAATTAAGAGTTGATGACTCCCGTTGGGACTGTGTTGGCGGAAAGCAAGATGCAGCAATATTTGAGTGAAAGCAGGCAAAAGTATGACCATTAAAGGGGGAACAATGACTATAATTTAAATAAGATTTGGGTGGTTGCAGTGTTTGCATAATCCCTCCTGGCATGCAAGAGCAGTAGAGAAGCCTGTGGCTTTGCTCTCCTGCTGCGTTTCAACAAAAATGGAAACTTGTAATGAACAGCAACATTTTTCCTATCTTTCATATTCACTCTCTTCTTACTCTCCCTTCCTCCATTCCTCTAAGTGGAATGCAGTCTACTTAAGGATTGCATTGTAATGAAAGGAATGTATAGCTTGGTGAACTCTGCATTGGATTCTTCAAATCAGATGCATCTTGCTGTAAGTTCAGGACATAAATTAAAATTTGCTTAATATGTGTTAACCCAGTGGCATCAGGTGACATACAGCAACCTGAATTATGCAAATTTTTATTAAGGTTCCCTAGTTTCTGTACTGATTGCTGCTTCTGTAATAGCAAAGTCCAGTGCTCTTGTATTTGTTTTCTCTCCCTTCCACCCCCATCTAATTTTTTTTTTTTTTTAAATAACAATCATTGTACTTTGGCTTAAAGATGGTTAAATAAGTTTTGGTATTAAGTAAACTTCTATGACCCTGCCTATTTCCTGTCCTGTCAAACCTTTCCTTGTAAGAATAACAGTGTCCTTTTATTTGGTGGAGTGTAGCATGATGTTTTTGGCAGGCCCAACATTTTTGACTTGCATAAATTTGTGACCTCAAGTGCAAGAAAAGTGAATGCTTGCTTCAGTGCCTTATGGTTTCTGCCTAAAAAGAAAAGTGTCCACATCACTAACCATTACAATTTCTGAAGGAAAATTATCGGCACACTTATTCCACCTGATTGCACATGACTGCACTTCCAAAGAAAAGAATCATAAATAAAAATAAGTATTTTGCATCTAGTTATGTAAGGTACCAAAAGCCTGAAAATATAGGGCAGACTGTACTGCCTTACGGGTTTCTAGAATTGGCACACACAGCACTTCCCTCACTAACAGCTCTTTGGCAATCTCTACCTCAGTAAGGATGCCATTCTGCAAAGTGTAAATTTGGGTCTGCTGCTGGGAAACGAATGTCACATTGCATGGTTAAAGGTTGCAGGATCAGGTCTGAAGTGAATTAACGTAATTATTTTCCGAAACTTTCCCTCCATTAACTGTGTGGTTATTTAGCTCTTTGCCGCTGAAGTGATGCTTTTGCCCTACTCTGTTAGAACGCAGCACGAAAACCTTTTACTCTGCCAACTCTGAAAACCTGACAGATTAGTTTTATAATTTGAGAGCCCTCATCCAGAAAGTAACTACTGTATTTTAATATGTAAAATATGCTTAAATAAACATATGTGAGCTGCATATGCAAACTCACTTGTTTCCCCTTAGACTTTGATGGTTTTTTCATTATGTCACAAAAATGTAGTATTAATTGTTGGCTTTTTAGGAAACATTCATGTAGCAAATTTTGTAACAGAAATAAGAGCTTTGTATCAATTAAAATCGCTTGTAGCCTTAGCATTTAAAGGTGATGTCCTTGAACTGAAGAAAGTTATCTTTTGACTGCTATTGATTACAGAAAAGGAATTTGTTTGGTTTTGTAAAAGGAAAAAACCCAACAGTCATGAATGTAGTCTCTTTGGCCAGATTCTTTTAACATGAGTATTTTGTGGTTTACAGATTCCTAGCCCAAAAGGTTGTCTCCAAGTGTCCAAGACAAAATAACTGCGTGTCCTAGTTGGAAGAAGGCTTGCCCTTTCCTTCGCAGCTATACCGACTGTGCCATGTCTAGCGAGCATGGCAGCGTGGAGGCTCCAGTGCTGCCTTGCTAATGCACCTCAGTCCTCACCACAACCTCCCTGCTTGCAGGAGCTTGCTCTCTGGTCACAGCCAGCTTACAGGCCCCTTCCTTAGGGTGTAGCACAACATTGAGGAATCCTGCTTGCCAGGTTTTCACAGCAGCAAACACAAAACAGCAGTCTCACTTTCCTACACTGCCATGTAGACGCTTCTGCTGGCAGCAAGGCAAACTGTCAGCATTACAGGTAATTCAAGCCATTTAAATTCTGCAAGAATTTTTTTTTTTTGCTATCCTATCCTGTGACAATGTATTGTAGCAATACACTGGCTGGCAGCAGTTGAAGAAAAGGAGGAGGTCTTTCGTTAGGGGAGAAAGTATGACATTTTAATCCTGTTCTTACCTTTCTTCTCAGCTTACATTAAGGCATTAGCAATGTGAGGAAACTGAAAAAGGAGTTGTGAAAATGCCAGGGAATCATGGATCCAGCAACAGAGAACTCATTGCCCTCCCTGGACATGGAGAAAAGGAGACAGCTGAGTCAGAATGGACTGGGAGCGCCCACTTCATCATCCTGGTGAGTTTTTTTGGGGTTTGGGGTGGGGTTTTTTGTTCATTTGTTTCGTTTTGTTTGTTTATAGTAATAACGTCAATTAAACTAACTACAGTTCTCCAGGAAAAACTGGATAAACCTCACTGCCTGGGAGACTGCTACCAAATGAAAAGCCAAAGTGCTGGTCCAGGGAGGCAGCAAGGTACTTGTATTTTTGTCAGAACATCACTCCTCACCCAAGAGCAGCACTGTACATGTCGTTACCAGTTTCTAGCTAAGAGAGGCTTTAAGAGCAGCTTTAAAGAGGGCTTCACATTTCTGGAAGCATGACATATGTTGTGTCCCACCCCAGGTCACCTGCACAGAGCCCCCAGACTGCTGTTCATAACTTTCCCAAATGCCAGCTGAGTAAGACTGACTAATATTCAAAACAGGCAAGCTTTCACCATTGTATCTTGAGCAGGCTAGAAGTCTGCTGTGTGGGAGAAGTAGCCTCTGTTTGCATTTCCTTTTTATTTGCATGACCTTCGAGATGCTTAGCATTTATGGGACAGCCTAGACTCAGCCGAAAACCACAGCTTAGGCACTTGTGGGTAGTTTGGTTCTTACAACAGGATTCTGGATTGTTCAGTCCTGTCTGCTCCTGAGCACCTGCTTGCCAACAGGACCTACCTTTTTATTTTTACAGTATTATTTGCTGCTAATAAATTTGATTTTAAAATTATGAGAACCTACATTAACAACAATAACAACAAATTGGACTCCACCTTTGTCCCTCTACTCCTGAAGTTTGCTATTCAAATGTTCAGAACATGTGTTAAAGACATGGCTATATATATATTAAAGCATGCAAATGATCACTGATGCCAGGATTGCATACAAGCTAAATGAAAAATTATTACTCATTTGCAATTATTCCAAGAAATTTTGAGTAGCTGCCAAAAGAATAGAACAGCTGGATGAGGAGAAGGACAGGGTCTGTTGAAGCTGGCACTCAGGCTGAAGAAATTCATGCAAAGCTACAGTCATAGTGGTCTGGAAGAGTCAAGTTTATCCCAGTGTTGAGCTGATGCGCAACAACATGGACTGATAAAGCAGCATGCTAGCAACATCTGTCCAGCAAATGGGTTACTCCTCCAGTTTCCATTGTATTTGAGCTGGTGGAGAACACCCAGTGCCTCTAGAGCCACAGATCAGCAAAAGCAATGCAACATTCAAACTTCTGGCTGTGATAGGATTGTTAATCATGACACTACCTTGGTTGGTACTAACCCAGGGTAGGAACAAAGCAGGGGTTTATTAAAAATACCATGACTGTTCAAATAGAGTAGGTGTGGAGAAAGGCGAGGCTTAACTCATTTCTTATGATCCCTTAGGGTCTCCCTGGATAGCACCTTTTCCCCTCATGCTTTTGCTCATTGATTGCTACCTTCTGGTTTGCCAAACTTTCATTGTGCCATCAGCTAGCAGGCAAGAGTAGGAGTGTTTAAATAGTTGAAAGGTTCATGTGAAACTTGGTCACTTCTAATGAACAGTAGAGAAATAATTTAAGCTCTATTTAACTTTTGCAAAGGAAAAGTGCTTACAAATCAGGCATTCGAACTGAAATTAGACCTAAGAGCAAAACTCTTGGTTTAATACTCTCAAGCGTATGCCAATAGCCCAGGGAAAACCCTTTTGTTACAACTCCATCATAAGTCTGTTAAGTTGCCTCTTCTACTGCTGCCTTATGATAAAGTACATTGCATAGTCTCACTGGCCTCTACATGTTCCTGAAGTCTGGTGGTGTTGCTGGCAAAGCCTTATTGTATTCCTACATTACACAGAGCACTGTGCAAATGCTAAACAAAAGAAAATGACATCCAACTGCTAACAAAGACGTGTTGGGTATTCAGATTTCTCCCCTTTCCCCATAGCCAAAGTGGCAGTCAGACAAAGGCTTCCTCTGAATTCTTGCTCATTATGCAAAGCACAAGTCAATCAATCACAAAATGGTACTAATCATGGCCTTCCATAGCTCTACAACTAATATTTTTCAAGTTATACTGCATGCTAAATATAATTTTCAATGGCTGAGAACTGTGAAAGCAATATAGCCCTCATCAAAATACTAAGGGTACTGGTATTGCTTTAAAACTATCTCAATAGTCCACTTCAACAGTTGATATGCACAGAGATCTTCAACAAAAGTCAGAGGATTGCATGTTTTAATAGCTATGGAAGTATTTTATTCCCTCTGAAAAAAATAATTGGATTCATGTTTGTTAATGCCCAATACCCAAGCTCAAAAAACATGCTCATATATCTGGCCAGAAGCATTTCCTTGCAAGAGATCAAGATGTCAGAAAGTTATGATTGACCAACAGTAGGTGCCCAAGTGATTTGAATGAAAACATTTGGAAGTCTTAAATCAATAGCTGTCAAGAGTCCTCTATAAATGCAGTTGCTTTTAGTAAACATCTGTTGCATGTTTTTAATTCACCTAAAGAAAATATGTTGGAATTAATTTTTATGAGTTTCTGGGACATCAGCTCACTAATTGCCAAAGAACTTTGGCACAACTGAAAGGAGTGAGAGTCAGACAGAACACTTCAAACACTAGTTAGGGCAAATTCTGAACATTTGCCGAGTGAAATGCAATTGTTCAGGGTTTGTGCACTACTTACTACTGAAAGATGACAAAATCTGTCTAAGGAATAATTACTGAAAGAGACAGCTGTGGGGTGGGACACACTGTTAGCCTCATATGATCTGTATACAAGAAATGATTAATATAGAATTACATCTGAGATACAGTATAGTCATAAGACTCAGGGTCCTTCTCCCAGAGTTCATTTTCTCCATCAGAATGAAACTTAGAATGCTTCTCGTACTTCACAGACTCAGAAGTTATTCCTAAGGGCAAGAACTGGTCAGCTATGTCATAGCTTCCCCAGGGAAGCTGTGAAAACCCCTTTGGCTTGATGCAGACAAAGAAGGGAAAAAGCACACCACAGAGAACAATCCTGCATTGGCTGACGGGTTGAGCAGATGACCTAACGGGTCTTTTCCATCTATAATTTTATTCTGTGGCTTTGATGCCGAAGGCCCTGCTGACATCCACAGTGGTGTTGCTTTCCTGGAAGCTTTAATAAAGATCTGGTTTGGAACTCAGAATAACTAATAGCACTGAGCAAATCACTTTAGTATGGGGCGACAGGCAACAAGAATGCCAATGGGAACATGCCCCGTCATGCTAGTGGGGTTTATTCTGGCCCTTAACATCAGGATTCCCTGAAACCCATCAATATACAGTAACTGCAGTGGATGTCAGCATACCGCTGACTTCAATGCAGAAGAAATACAGTGCGTAGCCACTTACTGTACTGTTTACCCAAGATATTGTTTGGATTTATGAGCTCCCATGTCTGGCCTGAAGACTTTAGTTCATTAGGAGATGCAGGACTTCATCTAGAAATCCTCAGTCAACAACAGACACGTCAGTATTTCTTCTCTATTCTTCACCTAGTCTGTTACCATCAGAAGCCAACTTCCTCTTTACTACAGCACATCCTTATGTTAAGATTGGTACAAGCTCACAAGAGCCCCTTTGTCACATTTATTTTTCAGTGAAAAGACCAGACTTTCTTCTTTGTTGCCACTGGAGTTAACTTCTGGGGCAAACGCAATTATAGTTGTACCTCAAAGCACAGCAGGAAGATTTGCAGTCTCTCTTGTCATCCAAAAATTGGGCAAGGTGACAAGGCTTGATTCTCCACTTGAGATACACCACCCACTAGCCTCTAGAGGAGAACCTGTTTGTGAGCACTTTCTGTTGGTCCATAGAGCAGAGGTCATAGAATCATAGAATGGTTAGAGTTGGAAGGGACCTTAAAGATCATCAAGTTCCAACCACCCTGCCATGGGCAGGGACACCTCTGACTAGAGCAGGTTGCTCAAAGCCCCATCCAGCCTGGCCTTAAACACTTCCAGGGATGGGGCCTCCACAACTTCCCTGGGTAACCTGTTCCAGTGCCTCACCACCCTCACAGTAAAGAACTTCTTCCTAATATCTAATCTAAATCTCCCCTCTTCCAATTTAAAACCATTACCCCTTGTCCTATCACTAGAATTCCTGACAAAGAGTCCCTCTCCAGCTCTCCTGTAGGCTCCCTTCAGATACTGAAAGGCTGCTGTCAGGTCTCCCTGGAGCCTTCTCTTCTCCAGGCTGAACAGCCCCAGCTCTCTCAGCCTATCCTCATAGGAGAGGTGCTCCATCCCTCTAATCATCTTAGTGGCCCTTCGCTGGACCTGTTCCAACAGTTCCATGTCCTTTCTATGTTGAGGACTCCAGAAGTGGACACAGTACTCCAGGTGGGGTCTCACAAGCGCAGAGTAGAGGGGGAGCATCACCTCCCGTGCCCTGCTGGTCACGCTTCTTTTGATGCAACCCAGGATACGGTTGGCCTCAGCTAGGATACGGTAGGTCCTCAGCTAGCAGTCAGGTTTCCAACGGTTTGCAAAGTCTAAAGATATTTTACCAATACAGTAACTACATGAACCACGGTAGAATGTAGCCCACGGCAACGCAGATCTGAATCTAGACATCCAGCCTGCTGAGGCATGGTGGTACCAGAGGAATATTCTGACTCAGCTGGAGCAGCTTCTCAGATCTGAAAGAAACTTTGCCCAATGGGAACTCACAGCAGGTCACAGCTCTGTTTCTCATGAGGTTGGCTACATCTGTTCCCTTTTATGCAAGAGAAACACTTCATTAGGGCCCTATGTAACCTTCCGTTGGGCAATACCGGGCACTCCTGATTTCATGAAATGATGAATCAGTGGGTCCCATTATTGCTTCATACCTCATACAGTAAAGTTTTGGGTGGGTTCTTGGACAAGAATCTTGGCTCTGGAAGACACGTTTAATACAATAGCCTTGGACAGAGCCATACAATAATTCAAACACTTCTTACTAAGTGTACGTGCTTACTTACACCAATAAGCATAAAATTAAAGCCATCACTTTTGCTATTGTATAAAATAAAAAACCCAACACCATTATATTGCTCGGAATTCAGGGGCACCCACACACACAAACAGGTCCCGCTATGTGGCTGAGGAAGGTATCTTATATTCCGGACCTTTCCATCTACTGCAGAAAGGCCCTGTGGAGAAACCTTCTCTGGAAGGCGTCCACACAGGCCAGCATCCCTGGTATTTAGTGAATCAAACTGCACAGGTATGCGAGACAGAACAGAATCTGGCACTTAGTAATAAGTAATCTGCTATTTTCAAAAGCCATGTCAGTATCTTTTTGGATGTTTCATGTGACTTCAGCATATTATTACTTGGCTCTATCACAATCCAGTTTTCTCTCTAATTTTCAGGGTATATTTGAAGTCTGAATGGATTAGAAAGCATGAAGAAGCACTAGGCTGCTATATAAGTACCGACAGTAGCTACGATTTTCAAAAATAGGGAGAGACTGCTGAAATCAGTGCCATTCAGACTAGAATTTAACAACAAAACTATTTTTAGAGTGAATGAATAGAAATATTTTGAGTCTTAGGCCTTCAGATGTCATCCCTCTCCTTCCTTCAGTCTGGACTGACATGGGGATGTTTGGCTAAGATTCTGGTAGTTACCCTTAATCCAGCGGTAGGCTAAATCCAGCGCAAGTGTAAGTGGATACCAGGGCTAAAACTTGCTTCTGCCACAAGTCAGGATTAATTTCTTTCCCTCATTATCCCGCAACAATGAAATAATCTTTTCCAGTGACCTACACTGGGTCCTATAAAACTTTTAAGCATGAAGTAGAACGTACAGACAGGACATTTGGTCAGCACAAATCCACTCTCAGACTTATCATGTCTAAACCTAAAATTAGTAAAAGAGGTAATGGAACATAGCATCAACTGAAAGCCTGTTTAACCAAACAGTCTCTCACTGCAGAGAAGAGTTCTTGGTGGAGAAATAGTTCTGTTTCTTCCCATTCTTACCTTAATGTAATATTGCTGCTATATTTTGTCCTCCAGAAAGGCACTAGAGACTGTGTCATTGCAGCTTTTTCTTTCCGCTAAGCGCCTCACACAGATGACACACCCTAGCAGTGCTGGGCCTGAGCTTGGGAACATCAGCCTGTTCCAAAAACCAGAGTTCCCACATAACTACATAATTTGCTGCTATCGAGTTACTGGGCTAGCCACAAATTGACTAATGTAATATTCACTGAGGATCAGGAGGATGTAGCATAAGTATTTAATTTCCAGGGGAGGGTGATTTGTCCTTCAGTATCACAAACACTTTAATTATCAACACACAAGTAAGTACTAAATCCCCATCTGGCAGCCATGCACAGTACAAAAAGAAAAGGGAATCTACAACCTTATCTTGCAGTGATGTACCTAGACATTGGGGACTCTGAAATCTGGCGGTGAAGTTCGTACCACCAGGGCTTGCCTAGGTGTGGGGAACAGGCCAAGGACAGGAGAGCAGCTGGGACTCGGCACTGCAGAACATCGCTTGCCTTAGTGGGACTGAGGATTATCGTTCTCAGGTTGGATATCACTCCCTCTCGCTTGGTGTTTTCAGCCTGTAAATCAAACAGCAGCAGTGATGAAGAACCATTCTGCTCCCCCCCACATGCCTCACTGATAAAATGAATCTTTTCCCAAGAAATAATTCCAGTCTTAGAAAACCAGATTAGTCATTTCCTAAAATAGGTGGGTGTTTTGAATTGCTCCTTCAACTTAGATTTCTCATCACTTGTTGCTTATTTCTCATAGTCTTAGCAACCAAACTGGTTCATAACCTGCAAAGAGATGCTTTGCTCCAGCCATAACAACAGCATAGACTAGAAGAAAGCAGAACCTACTTACAGCTTCTTCAGTAGCTCAAAATCCTGAACACACTGATCGTATTTTCTTCACCAGAGCAGCTAGATGATACTACAAATCCTCAGAAAGCAGAGGAATTTGAACAGGCTGCAATTATTGGCTGCAGATGTTTACACCAGTCAGTCTCCTGCTAACTACCTTTAATTGCCAGTGAGCTCTAGCACAGGAGAGCCACATAAACATTTGCAGCTGTTAACAGCCATTCCTTGCTTATGCAATTTCCCAAGATTATATAAAGATTTTTTTGTACCAAGCAGAAAAGATCTGCACTACAAAATTTTAAAAACAACCCTTAGGTATCATGCTGAATATACCCGAAAAATGACTGCAAAATAAAAGACAGTCTGAATTAATTGATTGGAAACTTGCAGAGAGAGTTCATTGAAAGTCTGCCCACCCTTTGCTAGGGCTGTTAATCCTCTCAGTAACAATCTGCTTTCTGAAAGAGGTTTCTAAATGTTAAACCGTAAAACCTAAGCTCGGAAGTTATTTTACAGTAGATCATCCTTCTCTGGATATTGCAATACCAGCAATCTTTCTTAGTATTTGATTTGCATAGTAATCAGTGAAGAATTTAGTCCTAGCGGTGTTACATCTCCAGCTAGCTGTTGTACTCACTACAATATTTTATCTTATTCATCTGAAAACAGTTATCATACTTACATCTAGAATGATTTTATTCAGTCTACAACTACAACTCATCCTAGTGGCATCTGTCAGAAAAGGAATTAATTTTGGAAGAGGTAATTTTTTAACACCACTGGACTGCCACTCTGTGGGACAAAGAGAATTTTATTGCGTGATGTGAGTAAACAAACACTTCTCAAATCAGGCAGAGATGATAGGACCACAAGGGTTGCATGCACTTCTTGTGGACTTCATAGACTGTGTTTCTTTCTATTTAACCCCTCACTCTCTCCCAATTTGCAATTACCTCTAGACTTTGGAGCTACCAGCAACTTCTATTTCATACAGCTGCTCAAAATAAACTGTTTATTTGAGCTCCTCAAGTTCCAAGTGCCATAAGCACAGCTCGCCCTTTCCCACCCACATATGTGGCATCCATAGATGTTAACTGTTTTCTGTCTTAATATCCTGAAGATCAGGTGAGACTAAAAAGTCAAATCAGGTCCCAGAGCAGATTGCAGACACAGGGTCTCTTCCTACCAGCTCTGCAAAGGAGAAGCAGCAAGTGCCATTTGTTCGGTGCTTATACTAGACCATCCAGTACTGAGAGTTAATAGACGAGTTCATATTTCTATCCTTCCCAAAAAGATATTTGGCTTTATGTCACCTGCTGCTTCTCACCTAAAGGGACCGGGTGCTATGGAAAAGGATGAAGGAGTTCAGGTGCTAGGCTAGGTGCCATACTTGTGGGCACCATTTCATTCCCTACAGCTTGATGATGCCATCATATGATGATTCTGATGTCATGTCACATCAGGAAGCAATCTGTGAAATGACTGTAGAAAGCAGAAAGAAACTCTGTGTATTCAAAGGAGCAAAAGGGGAAATAAAAATAACGGATAGATTTTCAGGGTCCAACCCAATATGTATTTGGCTCTAAGCAAAAACCTCTCTGGTATCACAGCACAAGGTGGTTGAAGGATTCTTTTTTTTTCCTTTTAAGGAGACATTCCCAGCACTTTGGGTTAAAAAAAAAAAGAAAAAAAAAAAAAAAGTAAGAAACACTTTCCTAATTAGCTTCTCTAATAAGAGGAAGGAGTGAAAAAGAATCCCTCACACAGCATTGATTGAAACTGTGTCAAGTGCTGTACACTTGACCTTTTTCACGGTGACTATAAGCCATGAGCTAACTTCAGTACTCACAGTTGCTTTCTCTGTATGCATGCCCAAACCTCTTCTAATGGAAGTGCAAAGCCACTGGTCAGCTTTAGCCACGCTGAACCACGCGGTAAATGTCTAATAGCTGCTGAGCTCCTGTGTGTCTTTCAGGAAAGCAGGCAGCCACCCAAATAAAGGATGCAGCATGAGCTTCACCTGTATTAAATGTCAGCAAATGTGAAGGAGCTGCCAGTGATACTGTCTCTGTGTGGGGACTAAACCTGGCTGAACCTTGGGTTTTTATCTTAAAAAATATTCACATACAAGCCATGCCTTTAGCCTGACAGAGTGCTCTTATTTCAGATTTTAACTCCCACCCCAATATCAGAGCTCTGTCTATCAGAAATCCCACACTGTAGTTTAGAGATGAGCTCACCTGTGATCAGTGGAGGGTCACTCCAAAGTAGCTGTCAAAGAAAAAGTGTTGCTTGAGTCCAAAAACGGAGAATACCTTTTTGATGAGCTTAGCAAATGGTAAGGTATGGGAGAGCTGGCAAAACAAGAAGAAACCAGTGAAATAGCTTTTAAATAACAGCAATTAACTTCTTTAGCTCAGTTTTCGGGAATAGGTGCTGTTCTTACTTGTTCATTTACTCAGGTAGATGGGAAAATATTGTCACCACGGGTCATATGTGCTGGGGTGATGGGAAAGTGTATGAGCAGGAAGCAATTATATGGCTGTAAAAGAGTTGAACAGAATATGACATAATATGCCAGGTCCAGCTAATGAACCTGCCTGAATTTATAGGTCGATAAAAGATGTTATGGGTCATTTGAGTTCTCAAGTGACAGGTCAGATCTGTGGAGTGGCAAGCATAGCATCATTATTGAAATAAGGGTTGGCAAGTATTATGAGTCTGCCCTTGTGTTTAATAACATTTAATTTTATAAGCGGTTCTGGATGATATCAAGTAGCTGTTCAGTCAATTAAATGCACACAGAGAAGTGACTATGGAAGCTGGATTACTGGCACAGGGTCAAGGCACTCCTGGGCGGGCGGGACATCTCTCCATCCATAGAAATTTTTATTTGTTTGTTACTTGTTCTCCAGCCCTCTGAGAGCTCAGGGCAAAATTCCATTGGCCTATAAAGTTCTGCTTCTGTGCCAAAGTATCTTCATCAGCCACTTCAGCTGCACGACACCTATCTCACGCCTGGGCCTGTCGGTGTTGCCAAAGCGATAATCTCAACACATCTGTCTGTGCAGGACCCAGGCTCAGCTGCAGCAGCACCAGGGCTCTTCTCTGCTCTCTGCTCTCCTTTCCCCGGGGAGCTGTGCACGGCTGTGCTGAGCATGGGTGAGGTCCCAGGGGCACTTTGAGGATTCAGGGCAAAATCTTGTTCCAGTGAAGTCAACGGGAGTTCTGCCATTGACTTTGGTGGGGCCGAACTTCATTCATAAGGCATCGACTGTTATAATAGATTTCCCAGCCCCGCAGGCAGCCCATGCAGAAGTGTAACAGATCCACGCTTTTGCTTCTAGAAATGAATCCCCTGGCTCAGGCCAGGGTCTGCAGAGAGCAGCTTCCCTGGGCCAAGCCCTTTATCCGGGAAATCTACCACCCGGTACCCCGCTGTAAGCCTGGGGCCAAGCCGGGCTGGCTTGTGCCTCCAGCAGGGGAGGACAGGCACTCCTGCCGCCGCGCTCTGGAAGAGCCAAAAGCCCCACGGAGCCGCGGCCCAGCTGGTTCTGCGTGGCAGCGGGCTGGTCCCTCGAGCTCCAGCAGCACAGGCGGACTTTCCCGGCTCGCACCGTGGCCAAGCTGGCCCTCGGCAGCCTTGGCACAGAGACGGCAGCAGCCCCTGGCTGAGCCAGCCTCTGTGCAAGTGGAGGGATGAGGTCTGGCCCGTTACAGAGCAGGGAAACTGCTGCAGCAGCTGGCACTGACCCCGTGCTACGGCGGCAGAGCACTGTGGCCCCAGTGCCGCCTGCCATCCGTACTGCCCTGGCGCGAGGCTCACTTCATTCGAAAAGAAAAAAAGGATGAGAGAGGGGGGAAATCCTGCTCCATTGTCCTACTGCAAGTGGAAAAGGACTGAACTAATTCAAACCAAACTCAGAACAGAAACTCCTCCCAGGCGGAGACATTTTTCTGTCAAGTTTCAGCCCTGGGAGAATTTTTACAGCTGAGCAATAAACTCTTGAAACAGAGGTTAAGGGCCTCGCTAGCTCCAGGCTTCTAATACAAGGAGCAGCACGGAGCAACGGGCACTCTAATCTGCTGGAATGTGTCGAGCTGCCGAGAAGCTGGAGACACTGGGGGAAGGAGGGGGTTAATCACTACAATTGCCCAACAAACATTTCCTAATATTGTCACTTTTTACCCACAAGTTACAAATTCTATGTTACTATAGAGGCAAGATGTTGATACTGGATTCATTTTCTGGGTTTTATTCCTTTTTGTCATTTTTCCCATGAACTAATAAGCCACAGTGGATTTGAAAGTATGAGCAAATGTGAACACTATACAAAGCACTTTTATGTTCTATTGACATTTTCTTCCCACCCTAATAATTTAGAGCTGCTAACATTAAAAAAAAAAAAATTAAGATGATCATACTTCCCATCACTTTCATTTCCCAAGTTTATGAAGGAAGAATCATGAGTAATTTCCCATAGTTATTGTTTGCAGCACAACACATGGTCTCAATTATGGGGATATGAAACATAGAGAGGGTATTGGTGAGGATAAATGATTTATCTGTGCATTTCATTCAAAATTCATTTTCCATGCCACAGCTTATATTACTCTGATCAAACATTATCTTTCTTATTTCACTGTATAAACATAATCCAACTATTCTGAGCAGGACCCTGGGTCACGAGAGATCAATCTGCTGACATATTTTTGGAGCGGTGAAACATAGGCAGAGTGACCCTCCACCAAACCTACTTGCTGCTGAAGGTATCTACCCAAGAAAGGCAGATCTGGACAGGTCCAGACTCATAGGACACAAAACAACTCTCGGCTTCCACTTTTGTTCCCATTTCCAAGGAAAGAAAAAGGGGCAACAGCTAGTATCAGGATCCATGCCCACATAGAACATAATGCTGCGCATTAATATGCGTTTTCTCTCTGGCAGCTGGAGATACTTTGCTTGCCTTTACGCTACTGTTGCCCTGAAAATGCCCTTTCTGCATTAAGGCAATGACTGGCCGCAGGCCCATAGCCGATCTCTCTGCCCATGAGCTGTCTTGGAGCAGATGTCCCAAAGCCTCGTGGCGCGCTGCTGCTTCTGCACAGGTGACAGAGAAGCACCATCGACACGTGACTGCACTGAACCTGCCCGGGCTGTACAGCGGACGGCAGCTCGGACATGGCAGAGGAACCGGTTATTATTTCAGGACCCTGTTGTTGCAGTAGATTTGAAGAGCGGGCTACTGCCACGCCAGGATGGGCTGGTGGCACTGCTGAGACCTGCAGCAAGTGGAGTTTGGTTACTTGCAAATTTTGCAGGGATGGGGGTTTGGCTGACATCAAAGTCAGCATTTCTCCCTCTTTTGCCCTGCCTTCCCATCCGCTGCTCAAAGCACAACGTTCAGCTGCTTCTCGCGTAGGACTGCTCCTGGTTAGAAATTGTGCAGGACATGAGGTACTTGATGCTTAGGGGGCTGGTGGAGAGGCCCCCCCTGCATAAATCCTTTACCGCTTCTCTATTTTTTAAATGAATTCCAGGCTGGTCTGTGGGGAACTCGAGACTGTGCTGTTTGTTAGCACAAATAAGCCCAACACAAATAATCGGTCTTTTTTCACCAGAGGGTTGCGTAACTCCTGCCAGACTTGGCCTTCAACCTGGGCCCGGTGGTCATGCTGGGACCCACAATTTCCTCCCATGGTTTTATCTGTGCTGCCACTGTGGAGCAGAAAACACGCTTGTTCCCAGCATATTTTGGGATATTGGAGTGCGTGGTGGGCATATGTATGAATGACAACATGGTCTTTAGTAAATTCAGTCTCCTAAATGACATAATCTAATTACGGGGCAAATCCATAATGGGCAAGTTCACATAGAGCTGGCTTTGGTGAAGAGTAAGCTTCTGAAATACAGTTCTGCTTGCTGGCACGCGGCATCTTGTCTTTGCTCTGAGAACACGTGTAGCAGATATATTGCTGCATTTTTTTCTCCCTTTCCCTTCATTGCTGGGTGCTGCTTCCAGTCTTAATCCATGCAACACAGACAGACATGATATGTGATTTAGAAATAAAGACAAGTCTCCTCAGGACCTCCGCCCATCCCTCACCCAAGCTTTGCCATGCCATACAGCAGCGCTCATGGCCTGAGTCTCCACTTGGGATGCTCCAGCTCTGGCCTCCTGGTGTATCACGCCACAGTTGTACCCCAAGAGCAGAAACTGTTGCTGGTCTAACACACGGCAGCATCTTGCCTCTGTGGCACTTTGATATAAGAACCTTTGTCGTGGCTACTTCTCCTCAGTGCTGTGAGGACACTGAGATCTTGAAAGTACTGGGACCTCTTGTACAGGATTGGATTTGAAAATTGGAGGCAAAAAATGGAGACTGAAAAGCTTTTAGTGAAGGGCCTTTATGCCTTCGGCAAGTACAATTTAAACATGTGGAATGGGAAATCTGTTAAATTCTTTCTTGGTTGGTTACCTTTTTTTTAATTCAGTAAATGAGGAATTGTCTTTAAGGGCTTATTAATTTACACTCAATACTTGCTAAGGTCTCATAATGATCTGGTCCCAACTGGCCTTGGGGTTTTTTTCTGTTTGGTTCATTTGGTATCTTCTTACCAGCCAAAGCCCTTGGGCAGCTTTACAGTCCTTCCCAAAGTGCTGGTGGGCTCAGGAGCGTCAGCGGATGGGGAAGGCTCTGAAGGAAGGCTCGTAACCTTGTGGGGCCGGCTACTGTGAGAATAGATGACGGTTGATTCACGTCAAAAGGTCTTTTGAGCAGCCGCCCGGCAGAGTTGCTGCCGAGTTGCTCATTCCCTTTCTCCTTTTTCCCAGTTTCCTGTTGTTTCAGCTTTGCAGTGATGTGAATACGGACTGACAGTGCGGTTCCCTTCATATTCCTCGTCTGCTCCGCTCTGGCACCTTCCTCCTCTCTTCCTGCCCATCCCTCCCATCACATGTTTCTCAAAGCAGCAACGACTTGTGCTATCACCTTCTTCTCTGGACTCAGCGCTTGTATTCCCAGTTCAGCTGTTCATATTTTGCCTGATAGCTGAAGCCAGCTCCTACTCAAATATTTTCCATCTACAGTTTATGTTTGGCGCAAAAAGAATCTCATGATCGAGGGGTTTAATGATGATATATATTTTATTTAAAAAGACAAGTTTATGTCTGGAGATCCCTTTAAAGTGTCTGAATGAATCTAAAGAAATCTGCATGAGAAGTGTTTTCAGCTCTTTTCCATCTTTAGATACCTGTGCCATGGCAGAGCTGGTAGCACTGGCAAGCCAAGACCAGAAACCCTGTTGGGCACCTCTAGGCTGGAGAACTGGCATCACATCGCTCCGAATCTCAGGTGCAGGTAGAAAGTCCATTTCTCCGCTGTGTGCTTGGATGTGAGCCCTGTTGAAATGCAACAAGGGGATGAGGACCATGGGTCTTGTTCCTTAGCTGAATTTACTCCTCAAAATGCAAAGATACAGTATGGGCTGGATCTTTGTTGCATAAGCCAAGCCTGAAGCCGATGCACTCCAGGCTTGGAAACTGCATGTGCAACTTCACGTTAAGAGTTTGGGGAAGGCTTAATTATTTGGAGGGTTTACTGGGGCAGCACAACCCATGTCAGGCTGCGGGCTGGATGTGCACAGCGTCACTTGTGGTGGGGTCAACACATGCTGTTGCTGGTGCAGCATCACAGGTGTGTGCTCAGCGTAGCGCAGAGCTTTGGGCTCCCGCCCTGTGAACCAATTTCTGCATGGTTTGTTCTTCGGACTCGCCTCTTTGCTCTGGTTGTTTTGTTCTTATGGTCAAAATTCAAAATCAAAGTGAAACTCAGCCAAAGTGCCAAGATTTCCTGGTTACAGGTTGAAACCAGGCAGAGAGTCCATGGTTTGTATGGTTTCAACCTAAAATCATAAATCATCTCTTATTCGCCTAAAATTTGTTCCAAACTTACTCAAAGCTTGGCCTAGATTTGCCTGAAACTTGGCCCAGGATTGCTTGAAACTGAGCCCGGCTTGAGAGAGAGGTTCGTGAACCTCGACAAACCTGGCCTGAGCCTCGAGTTTGTAATGAAACCCAAAACCGGGGGAGTTTCACCTGGTTTGGGTTTGGTTATAGACATTTCTCACGGCTCTAGTATTTATTATGATTACAATAACAACACACTTATACAGAGCTGTGAGCGTACACGCACCATTGCAAAGTGAAAAAGCCCAGACAGCTTTCCTACCTGTCCCAGCTTAGCGGCTGAACAGTGCGCTGTGCTACAGCTACGGTCAAACTTGGTCCCACACAGCCTGCTTAAAAAAATATAATTTCTCCTGGGTTGTCACAGAGAAAAAATAAAATCCCCCCCCAAAGCACCTCATACAGGAATGATAGGAATAAAGAAGCGACCTCCAAAGAAAACTAAGCAGGAGCCCTGCTTTCCTGGCTGGTTCATCCAGCAGCCAGAGAGACGAGCAGGAGAAGCTGGCAGAGCCCAGGTCCTGCTCACCAGCAGTGTCACTTCTGATTATCTCCACGCAGCCTCCTGACCTGGATACTTACCCAAAATCTTTTTTCCAGCAGAAAACTACCAGGCACTATCACTCCATTTTTTTTTTTTATTTTTTTTTTTTTAGCTGGTGCTGCTGCATCTGCAGTGGCAGCACCCTGTGCGGGGCACCTCTGGGGACAGCCACCCCGGGGGGTGCATGGTGGGGCATGTGGCCACGGCCCCAGCTTTCCGAAGAGCGTGGGGCGCAGCTGGGGCCCCGCTGGGGACATGTTTTACTGCAGAGGGGCAGTTCCCACGGCCTTGTGCCTGCTGGGGCTGATGAGCCCATGTGGCTCCTTGTCCTTCTCTCCAGGGACACCTCAGTACTTCGGGGCTGCTCCCGGCATTACAGCCATTGCCTGTGGGCTCTCTCAAGCCAAAATATCTGGTTGTGGGTTCCTGCCCTGCAGAACGAGCATGACAAACACATCCCGGCCTCACAAGGGTGCAGCGAGGCTCCACACACTCACATCCTGCAGCCCTGGGAGCCACAGAGATGCTTGTAAACAAACAGGCCTGTGGGTGTGAGCGTGGTGCTGGGGCGAGGGAAGAGAGAGAAGGAGAAAAAGCCCTTCCTGGGTACTTGGCAAAGGTTTAGCACAGCGTGACTCTAGCCTGGAAGCACCAAAGACACAGTTAGCTGTCTAGACTCTTCAGAAAAAACCACGTACGTTCTACACACATGTATGAGCATGTGTCCAAGCGGGCTGAGGACTCGTCTGTACGCTGACAAGCAGCAATGGCGCACGCTGGCCTGGCCGGCGCCAACACAGGGCTGCAGCCCGGCTTTGCCAGTGTGCTCCCACTGGCCGGGCAGCCCCGGCCTCCACAGCTGCTTCCTGCCACCGCTGCACCACACAGGGGCACGTTAGAAATAGAACGGAGAGCCTAAAATACAAAACCAAACATTTTGGTGACCTCTTTGGCCTCAAGGTTCCTCTGCTGAACTCAATGGGAAGCTCATAACTGAGGAGCTGGCCTGGATGCAATATTCCTCAAAAGCATTTGTTACGAGGGTGTGAAATATTTGGCAAGTTTTAAGGACAGCAGAAGTAGATCGTTGGAATTTGTCAGCGCTGTCGTCATCAGTATCTTCAAGGTTTTTGCTGTGCAGGAAGATGGTCTCGTTTTCAGGTGAACCAAACACGCAGCCCACTCCAGAGGGACCAGGTGTTGCCCTCACAGTCTCCCCTGGGGCACCGAGGACCTTGGCGAAGCGCGCACTGAGTGCGGCAGCACCACAGAGTCCTGCCACTGACCACCTCCACCTTCCCAGCTCCAGCAGCCTCTGCCTGCTCTGGGAGCGGCGATGCGTCCTCCTCTGTGGGGACGGCTGCTGGCCGCTGCAGGGCCTGCACAGGGACCTGTGAGTGACAGCCCAGGAGGAGCACAATGCACCAGCGCTGGTGTAGGACCAGCGTCCGCAAGTGAAGCAAAAGCCACGTGCATTGGGGCATTTGGGGCCACTGAATGACTGCAGCATTCTCCTCCCTCCCCTTTTCTTTCCCTTTCGGTACTACTGCAACCTCTGCGCTCATTTACATTTTCATTACTGTAAATGATGGCATATTTTGCCCCAAATCACAGCTGTCTGCTCACCCTGCCTTAAGTTTTCACAGCATCCAGAACCAGTGTGATCTGCAGGTTAACGTGGTGCCCCAGACCCGCAGTCTGCACACGCAGCCCCTCCACGCAGACGCATAACCACAGGAGCTCACGCGAGGGGTGCAGGGGTTTCTGCAGGCATCCAACACGCTCAAGCCACAGGCAACAACCAGAAGCTCTGGGATTTTCAGAGCACAAGGGTTTTAGCCGAGCGTTATTCTGCCAAGATTGTGATAATATGAGGGCTTACTCTGGGCAAATACTCTGGTAGTACACTGCCAACCTGGATTTACTGGATTAACCTGCTGTACATCATCTCTTGGCCTTAGCTGCTGGCCACTCCTGCAAGCATGAAGCCAACCAAAGCAGAAAAGCTTAAAGACTTGCTCTGGGGAGAGGGTGAAGTAGGGAAGATGCTGGGCCCAGATGTCCCAGCTTTGGGAAGGTGGTGTCACCCGTTAGTTCCTGTCCTACCTGGCGTGGGGCAGCTGGGGGCACCGAGAGGGGTACGCAGCTCCTGCAGCTCCACAGGCAGCCCTGGCCTCATCAGCTGCTGAACTCCGGCTTGCCCCCTGCAACTGCAAATACAGGGTTTTCTTGTCACAGCAGCACAACTGAAAGAAGAGAAGCCATCTTCTCCTCACCTGGTGCCTCCTCGGAAAGCAGCAGCACCGCAGCGCTACTGTTAACGTTGCTCATTTTGGCAGAAGCCATCAGATCGGCAAGAGTGCTGCCAGGCTTTACTGCTTCAAGTACAGTATCAGTTTGAAGGGGGAACCGTAAAAATCCCCTCACAGCAAATGTCGATTTTTAAAAGCAGTGAGGCGGCTTTTGCAACGCCAGCGCCAACCTCAGCCTGGCCGAGAGCAGCGGGTTTGACGCGGCTGCCTTGTCCCGCACTCCCTGTCGCGGTGCTGCCGGCAGAGACCGGCGGTGCCCGAACTCGGTCCCCGGAAGGCGTAGGCAGCTCTTCGGCATCAGTCGCGGTGTCTGCTCTCCAAAGAGCCCGGGCCTGTCCGTGCTGAGAAGTCTCGACCAGACCAGCTCTTCCAAAGCACGAAGCTGAACTTGAATCACAGTGCAGAGTATTTATCTTAGAGAAAACGTGAGCGTGACCCTCTGCGACCTGCTGTAAGAAAGCAAACACTTTGGGTCCTTTGAAAGTCAGCTCAAAAGGGGGACTGTGGAAACAGTCATGTTCTGCCAAAATACACGTCAGCTGTCAAGTTTACAAGATACGGTTACAACGCACAACAAGAGAATGATTTGATACGTACAGTAACAAGCCATCTTTGTTGAACTCCGTGAACCCCAAAATTATATTCATTATCCATGCACGCATCAACGCCGAGTCAGACGCACAATCACAATGGAGGGAAGCCACACTGTTATTTCAAATAATTAAAGATTTCGCCATTTCCTTGAATTTGAAAAATATCCTTTAATTGCAAAAGGATACACACTCAGAAAGACCTCTGCTTCAGTCTGTCTAGTGCTTAGAGTCATTCCAGGATCCCACCATCAAATCGAATACAGGAAATTATTTTAAATAACACTGTAGGTCACAAACCACTTTTTAATTGCAGGTCTCGCACAATGTAATTATGCAACCTTTGTGCTTCACTGAGACTCTAAGAGAAACTGCAGAGATTCAAACTAATGTAAATAATTGTACACATAGAACAACTAAACCTGACCGGCAGAAATGACATACCAGCTAAAGGGCACTGCTGCAGCGACAAACGAATCATTGCACAGAAAATGGATGTGTTTACGTGTGGATTCATACAGAAAGGGCTTTCCATTTTTAAATCACTAAAAGAGATGCCGTCAAGATTTCTTATTTGTGCAGCATAACAAAGGTGATTTGCAGAACCGCGCAGGCAACACTGGGGCTGCTGGAAAACAATCAAGAACCTTTTGGCATGATAAGGTGTTACACAGCAGCTTCCACGCTAAACCAACTCCACCGGACAGGTTTTCTGAAACCATTCTTCTCTGTTCCTCTCGGTGTTTAAGGGCTGGAGAGAAAATACTCGGAACTGCACACTTTACTACAAATCATACGATCTTGCACACTGCCACTGGCATTAAAAATCACTCCAAACTGCTGAAATTAGAGTGCCATTTACAACTGTAAAGCTCAGATTATATTTTGCCATAGTTAGGCAACACGTGGAAAAAATACACTGTTCAACATTTCGGCATCCTAATAAATAAAATCCAGACACGGTCTACTAAAAATATCAAAGTAACCCTGTGCATAAGCTCCTTTTTATAGGGTTATATTTGTTATGCAGAAAAAATCAAAGAGAGCTGAAATCTAATTACAGAACATATTACAATTTGGGGTGAATTATTACAATACATTTCCCTTCCAAAGCTATTATAGCTCAACATATGTTCCTTCTATCAACTGCAGTGCTGTCCAACCAGCAGCTTCAGCAACACAGCTTGCCTTATTTTTTTCTTCCAGATTTTATAGCTTCACACCTCAGGACAATGTTCTGCTGCTGCTAAAAGATACATCACGGCACTTGGGTATACAAGAACATCCACATCATTGAATAATTCATTTGATATTAAAACCCAGCTACAACTCATGATGGCTTTTGGTATTGAGTTATCCCTGTGTTATCAGTCTTAGATTACTTCAGAATAGCTGTTGAAGTGGGGGTACAAGAATGGAATATTTTAAGTCAAGGCAGTTTTAGCAAACAAGACTTTTCAAATTAATTAAATGTGTTTTCTGTATAATGATTTAACATCCACTTCTGCATGTTTTGGCTATGGAAGTTACTTATTGACAGGAGTATTCAGGTCAAGTCATTGGAAACGTTCTAACTTGCTCTCTGGAGCCACACAATAATCTGACAATGGTCCACTGCTGTTTAGATTTGGGAAGGTTTCTGCTTCCGTTCTTCCTTTGCATGAAGAATGAACAAATAGCAGCAGCATGCCTTCAAGGAGAAATCACCTGCGCGCCCAGATACACAACCAAGCCTACCAACAATGCCTGAAACATAAGCATGCCGTTTATCACACTTTTAGCAAGAACACAAGGCCACAGAATAAACTAAAAAAAAAACTGTTTTATTGTGACATTTATGACATTGAACCCTTCTTGATATGAATGACTCTGGGTACTCTTGACACATTACATAATGTCATGGTGTAGGATGGCACTGATTGTCGTCTGACTTTTGAGAATGTTTAATGGTCCCTACTGACCTCAGTGCATTTTGGCAAGTCACAGAAACTTTATCATCAGGTTTGTGTATACAGTTAACAAGTAGTTGGTCTTATAAGCACCATTACAAACCCTCACATTAAGGGTATTATTAATCTAGTTTACAAATGCTTCATTGATAAAAATAGCATGATTACAGTATACACACACTTAATTTACATGTAATGTATTATAGGCATAACTGAGATAAACTACTGAGCTAACTTTGGTTGATTGAAGTATTTAGACTGAATAATGGCAATTTTGGCTTCTAAGTTGTGTAAATATTACAGTGCATTTATAAATCTAGGTTGAAAATTTACTAGCACCAAATGGATATCATAAATGGCTGACCTAGTAAGTTGTAGTTGGAGAAGCGAAGTTTAAGAATTACAAAAATAGAGCTGTCCATCAGTTGAAAGCACATTCTTGTACCTCTGCTGAAATGATGACGTGTCTCAGCATCAGTGGCCAACTTCCAATGATAAAAGTCCCAGTTTTCAAGATTCAACATATCAAGGTAGCTCAGCTACTCTTAGAAGCCTGAGAAAGTGGTTGTTTTGAGCTAGGGTATTCATCCTGTACCTTGTTTATGTAATAATAGAATAGTGCTCGTTCATACAAATGTACTCATGTAAGATTGTACCTATGATATGGAGAATCTGATTGGGAGGAATAGTCAGTCCTACCTATCTATCTTTGGTTTAATTATTTGGTCTTTGGTGGATGAATTAATGAAGCAATATCTGAATTTTCATTTTCAGGTTATCTCCCAGCTCACCACTGAGGTAGTCTTTGTCATGTTTCTCTTCAAGCTGGTACAGTTCCTTCTTTTTATAGAGTGGAATACTACTGATTTGTAATGAATAGTTTCCAGGCACTGGCTTCTTCTTTGTGAAATGAAGGTAACTTATCCCGTCCTTCTTATTGATTCTAAAGAAACCGTCTTCATTTCCGGAGTCAATTAAATATCGGTTATGGTTTGTCAGTGTTGTGAGGGCAGGAAGCAGTTCCAGGATGCGATCTTTGTTACTGAGATCCGAGATGTTGATGGAGAAGACTGCTGCTTTCTCAATATCCCAGCTGGCGAGACTGATCGGCGGCTCCAGCTCCTGCTGATCCTGCACAAGGACAAACGATGTTAGTTGGCCTTGTCAGAGAGCGTTTCACATGTGCCTATGTGTATGCATTTCTTACCGAGCTCGTGCATTATTCATTAAGTAATTTTTAAAAGGACATTATGCAATATCATCTGCCAAGTCCACTACTATGGGCCTCAGACTCGGCAAGGTAAAGTATGGTCTTTGTCGCTGTCCCTGCGTGGGTAACAGGAGCCTGAGACACGCAGTGAATGTTTCTGCCTGTGGGTCCCCCTGCCTGACAGACAAAGCCTCTCTCTGCTTGGGAGTCCACGACTGGTGACAGCAGAGGCACACAGCTCCTCTCTGGCAGGGGAATCACAAGCTGTCGTGAACAACAACATGCAGAAGAGAGCAGGGTCGGTGGGGCAGACACAGCGTTTACGAGGGAGCTTTCTGCTGTGCAAGGTTTGCTCAGTTTAGGTGTGGAGCTGGGGTGGCCCAGGGGTGCAGCAGGGCGCTGGGAAAGCAGCATCACCCCTCACCTCTGGGTGATGGTAACCATGCTCCCCGTGAGCCCCCTGTGCGTGAGTCACAGCGCAGCAGCACAGCGCTGCCGTTCCACTCAGCACATCGGCTGCAGCGTTTCCACTTGGAAAGCAAGGGACGCTCTGTGTCACCTCTGAGACAACTCCAGCACTAATCACAGACAGTACTGAAACTCGCTGAAGAAACAGTTTATGAACCCACTCTGCCCAAAACCAAATGTCCCCACTCTTCTGGGCAAAAGCACTCTCCTGTCTTCCCATACTGCAGAGCACCGGGCACTGAGCACCTCATGGGAACAGCCAACAGGCTCCGGAATCCCCTGTAGTTGTGCATGGAAAAGCAAGCTCCTTGGGGCACACACATGAGCTGAGAGTACAGGTGATATTTAGCTCAGGATAGTGATGGTGTGGCAACATTTTGCAGGAGTGTTCAGCGTCTCTCGGTTATGTTTAGAATGCAACACGCGCATTTGCAAACCCAGACCCATACTTCCAGCTGAATGACAAACACCTGCATGGTCTAGAGACCCACCGTGACCTGCTGCTTCTCTGGCCAGGTCAGGGCAGATCCCTCCACCTATAATATCCCTGTCATCTTAGACTGGATGGAGAAGTGAGAAGTCAAATGACTGTGGACTTGGTGACACTTCCACAAACTGATTACAGTTTGCTGAAGTCTGTATATAATTAACGTGAACAGTAAGTTTTAAATCCAGTGACCTGTGGTGACCAGTGTGCCGGACACTGGGTTGGATGGCCAGACTGGGTAATTCTGCCTTTACATGACAAGAATTTGAAATAAGCCAAAGTGCGACTCCCCAGGTAATGGAAGGAGTTTGAATTTTGCGCAAGAGGGACGATGGTAGCATTACACATTACAAGATCATGCGTCTACCACGACTTGCACACTCATGCTGAGAGGTGCGGTGCTGGAGGCCCAGCTGAAGAACAAACAGAATTACAATCACCTCCATCCCATCAGGTCTCACTGTTGTGATCAATTCAGAACAAACCCCAGCAGGGGGACTGTGGCAAAAGATTTACTTTAATGTTTTTTTGAGAAACATTTGCTAAGAACGGCAGGAAAATACATCCCCCATGGGGGTGTGAAAAGGGATGCCTATCCTTTGCATAAAGACAAGACTTGCCACACAGCAGATTAGTTATCATGTAAATGTAAGTGCTGAAACCTCTTATTAATATTTGGTTAATAAAAATAAGCCAACAACAACAGCTAGGATGGAGTTGTGTGAGCATCACAATAGATAATAAGCATTATGCTCACACAATTATCCCACTCAGAGGCAAATGGAAACCTGCCTCTGTCCTCAGCAACTTCCTAGCAATGACAAATGAAGCTCTGCCTCCTGTTCTGCTGCCCGAGCCAGTGGCAAGCACTGCTGGCTACCTCGGCCCCAGGACAGCAGCCTGGGTGACTGACTGCAAGGGTCTGGGCAAGCCCTGGAGGCCTGCAGCCTGGACTCCCTCCAGGGAAAGCGGTTGTGTCCAGAGCTCTGCGTTTGCTTTGGAGAGGGCTCCAGCCCCAGGCACACAACGCAGTGCTGCTTGGCAGGGTCCACATCCACGCTGACCAACACGTCCTGCCTTCCTGGCCACAAGGCCACACAACGTTGTGCACATCCACCGTCCTCTGGCCCCAGGAGCCTGCTTTGCTGGCGAGAGGGCTGCTCTCTAGGTATAGGGTGGGCATTTATTTCAGTGCTTGATGTGACAATTAGGTATGCAGGGGCTTCAGAGGATGATCTTTGCCTAACGACAGTGAACAACTCCAGAAAGCCCCACACAGACTACCTGACATCCCAAACCAGCTCTTTGGTCTGCTTTGCTTGGGGCGAAGGTTTCTCCTATGGGATTTTCTCTTGGCACACCTCTGTCTGAGACTGGCTTTCACAAGGCAACCGCAAACCCTTTCCTCCCCCCAAGGGTCAATTACCTCTGCTTCATTTGCAGTTTCATTAGTGCTTCTGCGCTTCCTTCCTCTCTTGGGATAGCCGTTGATTTTACATTCATAACAAGCTTCTGGAGAGAGGGAGTTGTCATCTACTTCTCCACTGAGTGAAAGCTCTTGTCCTTGACCTTTGCCTAGCCCCACTCCAGAAACACAGTGTCTGAGGAAGGAAGAAATTCAAAATTAATTCCAGCGAGACATAGATCTTATCAAAAGCTGAACTGGGGGGACTGTGACTACAAATAATAAAGCCATTATGCTGCATTCATTTCCTAGGAAAAGTTTCTGCTGAAGTCACCAGGCAAAATTCTCACTGAATCACAATGCAGCTACCTCTGATTTCAAGAACTCGGCTCCATGAGGCTTTGCCTAAGAGAGACCTGCCAATATTTAAGAGTTTTAAAAACACAGGCTTAAGCTCTGAGAAGTTGTTAGTAATTTCTGTTATCCAATCTGGAACACATTAAAAGAGGCCAATTTTCAGAAACTGCTGAAAAATCTGAAAAGCAAGGTCTTTTATAACATGTCCCAAAGCTTTTAGTCACTTCTAAAATTTAAGCCACAATCTTTCTGCTTTCCGTTTGAGCTACTTGGTCCTACACGATGCACAGCCCTGATAATCCGGCTGGGGCAAGTGAAAATGGTTTTCTTGAAAAAGCTGATGTTTATTCAAAAAATGATTCATTTTCAGCACAGAAGAATATGGAACGTACAGGAACATAAGAGCATACAGAATTGTTTTTCCAACCAGTGGGTGAAGCCACTTGTGTAAGATAATTTGATTTTGGATTTTTTGATTTATTTTTTTTAAAAGAAGACAAACGATACACCACAAACTATGGTGAGGGGTATGAACTCCCAAGTGGCAAACTCAGAGAACTTGCCTGGCTGCTGGGGTGTGCAGGAGAGAGGTGAAAGCAGCAGCTTAAAAGAGATTATTGAACCTGGTAGACCTGACCAAATTTCATTAAGCATTAGCACCACGTTGTGCCCTTCCCTCGGTTACCTTTCCCCTCCCTCATCTCCAAAATCAGCAGGTGCATCCAACTCTCGAGCAACTCCACAATCCTATCCCTCTTTCGTTGGTGACAATCCCCCTGGTTCTGCTGCTCCACACAGAGAAAGGAGCGGATTGTGTCCCCTTTATGTCTGTTAGTTTAAAATAAGAATCCCTTACCCTTGTCCTATTCTGAAGTAACCAGGTGGACATCCACAGACATAGCCACCTTCAGTATTTGAACAACCATAACTGCATGGGGCTTGTGCAGAACCGCATTCATTGATATCTTGGCAACCTCCACTAAACTGTTCATACTGAAATCCGGTAGGGCACATACATTTATAGCTTCCCAAAGTATTGTGGCAAGATGCTCCTCCACAAATGTGTGCACTGAGACATTCATTCTCATCTGGAAAAAAAGCAGAACATACCACATTAACTTTTACTCTCAGGTGTAATCCAACCTACCCTTCAGAAAGGTCCTGCTTGACTGTGGCTAGACACGCTGTCATATCAGATGGACAGAAACAGAGAACAAAGCTTGGCCTCACCCTTGGCTAGGGCAGCAGTTGCTAGGAGGTGACTACAACCATACAACAGAGCAACGTTTGGGCTACTCTACAGAAGATGTTTCATGCCACGTCAGCTCATGCTCTGGAGAGCAGAGAAGCAGAGGAGGCAACTTTTTTTTTTTCCCAGAAACAGCTGAGAAGAATAAAACTTTGTACAGCCAACAATCCGGTCCAGTAATCCCCTGTTCATAATGCTTTTCAACATTAAGGGAAAAAAGAGTAAGGAATCAAGCTCTGACACCTTTACCAGGCACTGAGAATCCCTCCCTACACACTCACATTTAAATATGAGCTACACGTAAGGTACAGGAACAAGTAGTAAAGCAGAAATAAAAGCAGCTGTAGATACAAAAGACTGCCCCATTCTGAGCCAGCCCTCTTCCAAACTTCCCAAGTGTGGCACTGTAGGAGTTCGAGGTCAGTTCAGGCTTGTTTACTGTAAATGGCTAGTTTTATTAATCTAGAGGGTCTGAATTTTTTTTGTCTGACATGGCAAATTGCTTTTAAACATTTGGAATGCTATTGTTCCCCTTTTGCTGTGATAAAGCAACTGCACATGCACATTGCCCGTATGTACACATGCGTAAGAAATGCCACCTGAACACTGTATGGATAAAATGTAAAGCACAGAGCAGCATCTCTGCCCTGAGCATCCAGGTTACAGAAGAAGTACTAATTCAGAGCATCATCGTCTTTTTCCAAACAATATGGCTGTTTGTTCTTTGTTTAAAAGCAATGCTTTTGCTTCTTGCGGCCTGATTTACGGCATGGTGTGCTACAGAATTGCCTGGGCAGGAGACGCAGTCACCCACAGCACAAGACATGGGAGGAACCAAAGCATTCTTCAGTGATTATCTAAATATGTGTTGCAGCAACATCAAAAGTCCCTGAACACTTCATTAAATAAGCTAAAAAAGACACAAACTGTTTGCAAAGTTGGGATTGCCAAGGAATATGAAGGAATTGTCACGGAAAAAACCTATTACATGGATTCTTCCCCTGTGGTACGCCCAGGAGATCGAGATAAGTATCTTAAGCATATACAGTTACAGACATTACAATGTGAACATGTGGAGACCACAAGGTATTAAAACCTGGGGGTGAATTCTGTGTCACTGAAGCCTGTAGGAGTTTTCCCACTAACTTAGAGCAACGTTTCAGTATTTGTCATATCTAACACAGCAATTATGTCAACATCATAAAAACAGTGTTGGGCCACAGAAAGTTACTGCACCAAGAGGAGATACGCTCACTCCGCCTCGCTCCACAGCAGCAAGTGTGGTCCCTAGTGAGGTTAGTTGACATATTTTCTGTGATTGTTGGAAGAAAAAACGTGAAGTGAAAAAAACAGTTATGGGAGCCTCAGATTCTGTGCGAGCTGGGCTGTCCGGCACCAGCCTTGCTCTCTCCTGCGCTCTCTGCAACGCGCAGCTCTGTCGTGCTCAGCTTCAGCAAGAAGGAGAGATGCCATGAGGATGGAGGAAACCAAGCCTCCTTCCCTGCAGTTTTGCATTTCTGCTGGACTGCCCCACATCCAGGAAGGTGGAAGCGCCAGCTGGGAAGTCCCCAGTTGTGGGTCTCAGTATAATTTTCCCGGCTGGAGTTTCTGGTGATCAGTATGTATGGTGTGAAGACTGAAGCCTTTCTTCCAGTGGGGAAAATGCTACTGCTTGTGCATTTTGAAACTGATATTCCCTGTATAAAATTTAAACAGTAGTCAATGGATTCAAAAGCTGGAATAACAGCATACACCTGGTTTGGAAATACACTTAGTTAAATGCTACCAGCCAGGAAGACTTGGAAACAGTCAAGGTGTTTCCCAAAAACTGAAAGCTGCACTTCTTCAGATTCCACAATCTCCTCCAGCAGCCAGACCTGGCAGTGCTGTAGTTTTTTTTCCCCACCCTCCTACAGATTAAATTCTAATTTAACCCTCAGCTCTGCTAGTTTAATTAATATTCAAAACCACCATATGTTTATGCTCCCTCCTTGCTCGCTTGTATGTTACAGGCACAGAGGACCAGAGCACAAGCAAGCAGACGTCACAGCAAGCACTGCAGAAAATGTCAGGAGGTTTGGTAAGCATAATTAACAGCAGAGACCTCCCTAGAGCACCACAATGCTAACAAGCAAAGGCATTTTTATGTTTGTGAAAGCAAAGAAGGCCAAACAAAGAGTTATGAAGCCCTTTGTTCTCAAAGAGGTCATCAAACACATCTCCGGGTATCCACACAAGACTAGCTTGTATGAAGCCCATTAAATGTGACTAAAAACACACATAACTGTCACTAGAGGAAAAATGATTCGTGTTTCTCTTGTTTGAGTAGGTTACTTGCTACGCTGCTGAAACGTACGGAGACTTTTCCCATGACTTCTGCAGATGACCCAGTTCTGTCTGCTCAAGTCATATCCAGCATCAATGCTCTGCACAGGCAGCCCCATCCATGAGGGCTCAGAGACTTGGGACAGAACCAACGTTTACACAGGGAAGAAATATGCATTTTAATTCACCAGTGTATTTACTCCTTAACATGAATAAAGAGCACTAGCATTTGTTATTTAGAACTAGATTTTTGTCCTGCAAGCACTTGTTATAAACTGCATCCCAAAGCTGCAAGGAAGCATCTTTAAATTCTGCATGGAGAAGAGGCTTAAGCACAGCAGCCTTCCTGTAGGTGTTGTAAGAATGATAAAAGCACAGATCGAGTAGGATTTTAGATGCTTTGGGCCAGAAGTTTAATTTTATAATTCAACAATCCAAACTGGTGGTTCGAGTCTGCCAGGTTGAACCCCCCATCAGCTCTCAGACAGGAGAGAGCAGACTGAGCAGACTGCTGAACGGCTGAGCTGTTGAACTGCCTTTGTCCAGACCACAACATACACCAGTAATGCAACATCTCTCCAAGTCAATGCAATTTCTAGCACCTCCAGTGATAATTTTGTGCTTAAACACTTGTTGAACCAGGACATTGGCTACAGGGTGCTTCATATCCACTCTGCCTTTCACAGGAGCACACATTTGTAATGCAACTCTGCCAAACTTACTAAATTATCATCAGAAAAAGAAAACACGGCAACCTGCGCCATTGCCCTTCACTTCTTACTGCTAATAAAGGCAACATGCATGTTAACGTATGACTTTTAAAAAGTGACTTGCCAACACATTGGTTCCATTGGTAATGCTGGAGATATCCTTGTGGGCAGCTACACCTGTATCCTCCAATTATATTTTGGCAGCCATGCTGACACCGGTGGTTTCCATCACATTCATCAACATCTGAAAAGGTGAGATACACTCTGAGTTTGGGAGAGAATCTCAAATCATGCTATATTTGAAGAGTATGTGACAAATAATCATATATATTCATATATCATATATAGAGAGGTATATTTCAGGATCTTCCAAAAACCTGGCCAGTGTTGGGAGATCACTTCAGGCCTTTCAGGTTGGGATTTCTGCTCCACAGAAAGTAACTTAGGGCTGAAAACCACTGAAAGCTCAAATTCAGCCCCTATTTTCAGAGTTTTTGCATTCTGGTAGGGAGCAGACAGCAGAAAGCCATTTGCATATGGGACCCCCCAAGGCTCCCAGCTCCTCAGCAGACAGTCCCTTGCTTTTACCCAAGCATCCAACCCAGAAATCCCAGGATATCTGCTTTCAAAGCAAACTAAACTCTATCCCAGGAGAAGGGTCTAGAGGCTCTAGCGAGCTCTTGAACTTTCTCTTTAACAGGTCGCTTTGGAGATGCAAGACTTCCTGTCCTTGGTGAGTCCCTCAGAAATCCATGTAGGCTTCAACAGAAGTTCCCCAAACTTATGATGCTTAAACTAAAACATTCCAGGCTAAATTGAAGTCTCCTCAGAAAATATGTGTCCTTGCTGCTAAATTTCCACCCCCACCTCCCCTTCAACCTTCACACGCTTACTCCATAGGTTGCTCCTTGGATGACAGTATGGCTGAGAGAAGATGAAGGAAAGGAAGAGAAGGGCCAGTTAAAAGCATTGTGTGTTGTACTTACCTTCACAGCTAAGTCCAGTTTGATCGAGTGAGAAGCCGCGTTGACACTCGCAAACAAAACTTCCTGGTGTGTTCTGGCAAATGCCCTTTGCCCCACATAAGTTGATTTCAGTAGCACACTCATTATTATCTGAAGGAACCAAAGCCCGCGGGTTAGTTTGTATTCCTTGTTGTGAAGATGATCATTTAGCAATGCTAACAATGAACAGTTTGTGACAGCAGGTAAAGAAACACCAGTAACCTGACGCTCTGTTACTGCCCTCTCCATTTTTCACGCTGTGCTACAGGAGAGCTTACATTACCTTCTTTTTCATCTGGAAACACTAACAATAGCTATGGGAAGAGAAACACTCCTTTTCCTCACCAAGTATATGGAGTTTGATGTTCTAGTGTCCAAACACCCTCAAATTCACACCGATACCATAGGATCATCAGATTACCACAACCAGGATCCAACTTGCAGAGTAGAAATTGTGTTTTGCAGGAAGCAGTTTTGTTCAACATTTCCACAGGTGTAATGGGTATGTGTTTAAAGGACAGCTGCACGTGTTTCGTGCTTACTGTTTCAAGAAGCCTTGACATGATCTCTAAAGTGGGTCTGGCAATGAACTACAGGAGCAGAACTATAACTATTTTTTTGCTTAATGGCTAAGAAAGGGTAAAGCAAGAATTACAAATTGGTGTTTTTACTGTCTGATTCTTACACGTGCAAAATTCAAAGACATAGATGATGAAAACAAGGGAAGGTAGGAGGGAGGGCCTCTTTGCATCTTCTGCTGTGGTGGGACTGGGGTCAGAACCTGGCCTGTGTTTCCATTTGGTTTCTCAGGAAGCCGATTTCACCTCCTTGCTACTTTGCTTCTGGAATAAGAGTCAGTAATAAATCCCAAATCTGTGTCTACATTCTCACGTCACTTACCAATGCAGGCTGTATGGTGCTGAGTGAATCCAGGAGGACATTTACAAGTGAAACCCCCGATAGTGTTGACACAGAGGAACTGGCAGTTGTGCTGCTTCGTTGCACATTCATCAAGATCTACAAAACCCAAGAAAATGTCTTTCACTTATGTTCCCTGTGGAGGATCTGACAGTTCAGCTGTTCAGACTTAGAGAGAAGTGATTGCAAATAAATAACGTATCAAATAAAGCCTTTTGAATCTACATCTTGCTTTTCATGCTGGCTTCCAGTTCCTCTCACATGAAGCCCCGCAGGTAATGAATGGGACTTTGGAGCTAACGCTGGATTACAGGCACCACTCTCACCTATCGGAAAGGCTCTGTCACATAATAAACGTCTGTTCTCACTGCGGTCAATAACTGGGAAGCCACCAGCTTCATGAGAAGCAGTGGCAGATTACATAATGTATCGCACTGAAGCACGCCATTACTCCAAAAGAAATATTTAATGACAAAGCACACTGTCATTTCCCATGCCAAGTTTAGAATTGCTGCTCCAACGTGTGTGGTTTCAGTCAGATCTTTTCTACCAAGATACATAAATAGATGAGATTGTAACAAACATTTCAAAATCTCTCCTGCACTGCTGTTCCTTATTCAGCATGCTGCACAGGTGGTGGGTTAAAGCTCTGTTGATGCTGGGCAATACCCTGCAAACCATGCTCATCTTTGCATCCATTAAGATACATTTATCACTGAAAACTAGAGCTTAAACCAACATGCTTACCAAAATAAGACCAATTATATATACTATCGGTTACCAAGTCAGCATCAGCTGCCTTTAGCCTGCAAAAATTTCTGTGGATCTACTGTTCATCCAGATTATCAAAGAACTAACTGAAACACCAGCTCCATCCTGTGCAGGGCCACCTCACTGTCTTTAGTGGAAATACTCACATGGATCAAGGAGACAGATTACATCATTTAAATGTCCTTGGATTGCTATTTGCCTGTGAAACTCATAGTTTCTGCAGTAAATGCTTTTCTTGATTTTTACCTTTGCAGCTTCTCCCATCTTCTTGCAGGATGTACCCTTTCGGACATGAACACTGGAAGCTCCCCTCTGTATTTTTGCAGATGAAATTGCAAGGTTTTGGGGACTCATTACATTCATTCAGATCTGGAAGAAGCAAAACCAGATACCTCAGTGCTGATAACCAAGACTTGTGATAATGTTTTTCAAAATGCCCAGGAGGTATCAGAATGAAATCAAAATCCCCAAAGCATTCTAACGAATGACATTTTTTCTTCTAATTTTTCAAAATCTTTGCTTTTCCTCCTTCAAGTCACCTCTTAGTAATAAACTATATATACTTACACCATAATGAAAAACCTACCTATGCAAAGAGTGCCAGTTATATCTGTAGTGTAGCCAAGGTTGCAATGACAACGATAAGATCCCCTCTCATTGATGCATTCCCCGTTACGGCAGACATCATGAATAACCTTGCACTCATCAATATCTGCAATTAAATGAGGGTTAGTTCACAATGGAAGAAAAACTGATTTTATACAGCTCCAGTAGACTCCTGTGACCTGACATGAAAAAAACACCCACATGCTACGTAAAATAAAAAAAATTACATAAAATAATGAAATATTGCACAGATCAAGCAGAAATATTAAGAGGACAAACATGGTATGGAGCATTAATCTAACTTGCAAATGCAACGAACAAGCCTTAAGTGGAAGTGAACAACTGGAGCTGATCATTTATTAGCCTCCATAACTCAAACATCACTTTGCTTTCAGGTACACAAATAGCTCTTAATCTGTCACTACAACACACCCAAATGTGAGAGTGCAAATTCCCATTCGAGTGCACGTCAGTCAACCAGCACGCAAAATAAGTATCTGCCAAGTTGGGATGGATGCCTTTGGCTACGCACCCTCCTCCTGAAAGACTGTACTCTCTCAACATGAAAACTCTCAGAAAATTTTGACTGATACCCAAAATATTTAGGACCTTGCGGTGTTCAAATATGCAAAAGAAAGATTTTATAATTTATCACTGAATTTGACATTGTGTCAGAGGGCCTTTAGTAGAAAAGTCAGTACCTGCTCCATTAGACATGTATCCTCGACCATGAGGACAAAGCTTCTTGAAGGCCACAGTGCCTGGGAAGGGGCAGACCTCGCAGTTTTGTCCCCAGCCTCGGCCACCATCACAGCAACATTCAGACTTGGTGACAGAGTTCCTGTTGCTTGATCCGATTTGACACATACTTTGTAAGACTTCAGTGAAGCAGTAGCCCTCCCTGTTGTCTGGAAGACAAATTATGCATCACAGAGAATCCTAATGGTGACGACCTCCAGAGGGTCATGAGATATTAGGAATTTAGTCAGAAATATAAAAGAAAGGGCATACTTCACCCTGGGACTGTGGAACTGAGAGTGAAAGACTACCAGCGGTAAGAAAGAGAGCACAACATCTAAGGGAAACAAAGACAACAGGAAATTTAGCAAAAGGTGGAAGACAAGCTACACTATGCTTCCGAGAATATATGTTTCTATCTGAAGACAGAGAAAAAGGACTGGCTGAAAATCAGGACCAAAGAGAAGGCAGAGTAATTCCCGGCTGACTGAAACCGAGTCAGCCCAACCAGACTGACTGAAGCAGGCATTCTGTTAGTATGAGAATAATGAACTTGCAGGAGGGCACCTACTTACAAAGCCCAGAAGGCACATAAATTCAAGAGCATGTTTACTCACTGTACATTTCTAAGTTTAAGTTCAATCACAGTTTCCGCATTCAAAGCGATGGTTCGTTAGGGTGCTAACGTGCGGCTTACCAAGGCATTCGTTCTGGGCATCACTGACAGTGAATCCTTCGTTGCATTCACATCTGTAACTTCCCACTGTGTTTACGCAACGGCCATTCTCGCATAGCCCGGGTTTGGTCTGACATTCATTCTCATCTGCGTTTTTGAAATGACATGACAAAAATCAAGTCCATTAAGTAGATTAATGCAGGTTAGGGAAGTTTGTATGGAGTTCTTAAGCTGTGCATTCTGCCTGGTTAAATCAGCATAATTATTTTCTTTAATAAAAAGCCTCTTCTATTCAATTTTCAGAGGAAAGATGATCATCTAGTTCACAATATTACATATTTTGTTACTATGTTTTCTGTGCAATATATTCCTCACCGGTTTTCAAAGTTTTTCACAGTTATAGTTGCACTTCTGAATGCCACCCAAAGTTTTGAAACAATTCAGATTTACTCTCATTCATGCTAACAGAGACAAACAAGCTACAGCAATGAGCCCAATCCTCTGCTTTCTTCGCTCGGAGCGATTCAGCAGCAGCAGTACAAACTGACTGTAAAGACAGCCACATCCAGATTTTCCACTTGCTGCCCAGGTGCGCACACCTGAACCATGAAGCAAAGTAGCACCATAGCACCAGTAGATCCATTACACAGGTAGTTGTGTAATTCTTCCGCCGAATTTCTTAATACCATTACATCCAAAATTTTCAGCTCTCCTGAGGAACTGTGTGTTTCAAGAGTTTCAACACTTCAGTGTCACTTACCTATACAGCCTTCCCCATCTGGTCTGCGCTGATAACCGGGCCCACAGATACACATATAGGTGCCAATTAGGTTTTTGCACTCCATCTGTTTTGAGTCACAGTCATGAATTCCTTCTTCACACTCATTCTGATCTAAAACACAAGGTTCAGACTTCATTATAGAGACAATCCTGGAAATTCACAATAGTAAATTCTGACTTTGGTATTTCAATCGTAATCAAACTCTACACAAACTTTTATTGTGCTAAACTAACCATAAGATATACTAACCTAGAGCAAATTGATTTCTCCCAAATGCCCATTTTCAGGGCAAGACAAAACCGTATCATCTGATATGACCTCACTTTATGCAGATGTATAAGTTTACGGGCAGGACAGGGCTAATACAATCAACTGCATAATGCAAACCATAGAATTTCATCCCAAATTCTTTCTGACTCAGTTACTTCCTGGGATTAAAACTCTGGCCCAATAGAACAGTGAGTCAGAGCCCTACCCCTGCAGGAACTTGAAATCATTATCTCATAACTGTGAGAGTCTGGTAGGAGCTTTACCTCTGCACATTCTCCGGTCCTCTCGCAGAACATACCCCGTGGGGCACTTGCATTCATAGGATCCAAAAGTGTTCACGCAGCGGAAAGCGCAGAGCAGAGGGTTCTGAATGCACTCGTTGACATCTGGATTTGGGGCAATAAAGACCATGGGGAAAATGAAACATGCTTTTGTAAAACTCAGCAGACTGGAGTGCACAGGTTTTAGGTAGGGGCAATACCACAGATACCAGTTTACTGAGGGCTAAATTTTAATAGTCGGGGACCCAGGGTTCTACTGGTTATGGAGTTCTGGGCAGAAGCAGGCACCAGACAAGCCAGGATGTTTGCGCAGCTACCTGAACTTTCAGTATCTGCAACAGCAACCAGCCAATGGAAACGAGTTCCAGATCCATGCTGCCAAAATACTGTCTGAGTTAAAACTGTATCTAGGCTCAGTTTTTATGACGGTTATTTTTAAATTCTAGCTGCACTAATTCAGCATCTTTGTACACTGAATTCCGTAAAACAATAATCTTACTAGAAACATTTTTTGAAGTGCCTTTAGATATGCTCTGGGCTACTTTAGTAATTACTGGTATATAATGATGTTTATGCACTCTGCTAACTCCTCCTCTGCAATTTGAGCTTTCACCCAAATTCCACAGGGAAGTGAATGGAGGTCTAACTGCATATACAACTGATATAAGCTGATGCAAAAATAGAAGCATTCTTTTGTATGGACTTGCAAACAAATAGATTGTGGCAGATAATTTAAGAACAGCTGTGTCAGGTCAGAAGAGAGTGTCAGCATGTCCTAGGACATTCTCCTCTCTCTGGCTGTAACAAGAGGAGAAGAGTATTGGAAAGAAAAAAATACCATGTATGCAGAGATCTTTCCCCTGATAAAGCCTCTCAGTTTAAGGACTTCCACAGCCAAAAGCCACAACCAAACTATCAAACTTAATTTCCACTGATGGATTCCCACATAAATTTGTACAATCTCTTTCTGGGTCAATTTATACTTGTGGCCTCACTAATATTCTGCAGCAAAGAGTTCCACAACTTAAGTAAGTCCTACGCACATAAAAATGTTTGCTTTAGTTTCTCTAACACGTTCCTTCTATTTTTGGTACCTTGTACCACCTGTGGCTTTTTAAGTTTA
This sequence comes from Chionis minor, assembly GCA_013398295.1. NCBI lineage: Eukaryota > Metazoa > Chordata > Aves > Charadriiformes > Chionidae > Chionis > Chionis minor. Next base: position 550,718 of record VZSF01004641.1, read on the forward strand.
AATCATGTATCTCTTCAAACACATTTTACACAGTGAAAAATTCTAGTTTAATTAATTTTCTGCATGTCCTTTCTATAGCTCTGATATTCCTTACTCTTCCCTCCTTTGGGAATTTTCAAATGTTTATTTTTGAAATGAGAGACCACAGCATGAAAAATATTCAACGTAGGGGTACCATGGTAATTTTCTAGTACTGTATTTGTAGTTTCTGGTTTGCTCCCTGTTTTTTGCCCTAGTAAACTCAAGCAGCCCATTTCCTATTTTCATCAACCACAGTGACTCCCTTCTCTCAACGGTTGTCTAGGAGGTATGCAAAAACCATACACACAATAAGGAGCATTTCTGGGGACTGTTCTGGAGACACTGTACCCCAGCATGCTCCTCTCCCGGCAGTCCCTTAGCAGATACCACCTGAAAGCCTGTTCATCCAACCTCCCATTCGAAAAAGGTACCACAGTTCAAGGTGGATACAGGAAGGAGGAACACATTGTTCCAAATGCCCACATTTTATTTTTTAAGCTGCTTCACTCTCAGTTGTTTCCGCAATCAGGAAACTGTTTCAGCACACAACTACGATGATAGTCCTTAACGCATGGGAGTCTCACCTTCACAGGTCATCATCGGTCCAGGCTCAAATCCCTCAACGCAGGTGCATTCAAAACCTCCCACCACATTCCTGCAAGTTCCATTTCCACACGGGTTTCCAACAGCACATTCATCAGTATCTGCAAGCAGTTAAATCAAGGCAAGAATACATGGTTACACTCAACCAAAAAGCTATAAAATCTATGTTGTTGGTGTACAACCAAAAAAATACAAAAACATAAAATCCAAGAACTCACTTAAGTTACTGAATTAGTGTCACAGAATCCTAGTATAATTTGGGATTGCTAGAGGTTATCTGGGCCAAACGCTCAGCCAGAGAAGGACCATCTCAGAGAAGATTGCTCAGGCACTTCCCTGGCAGGTTGTAAGGACCAGTGGGGATGGAGATTCCACAACATTAGAATAATATAATCCAAATATTCCTTAATGCCATACTTAGCAATCCAGGAGACTCTTTAAAATGGAAGATGAAATAGCTATACTTACCCACACATTGAGCTCCTTGTAGGATGTAACCATACGGACATTCACAGCGGAAAGACCCATCTGTGTTGATACACTGCCCAAATTTACAGTTATCTGGATCAAGGCACTCGTCCACATCTGAACCAGAAATACAAACAACACAGTAAGTGCAACTGACTTCACATGCTTTTAGACTCCTCTCAAAGAACAAGTGTTGTTCTGGCAAGAAATATTCCTAAGAGCACACAATAATACTAATATTTGAATTTTGATTTATTAGGATGAGGGCACAGAATTTGTCTTGCAGGCCACCTTTCAGAATGCAAAAAAGAAACTGATTCTAAATGTTAGGTAAAAAAATCTCTCCAAATGGGGCTACAGGGAAAGGAGTAGATATGAAAAGCTGTAGTCATCCAGCACTCCTTAAATGAAAACTTTTGCCAATAAGGCTGAAGTGCTGTTTGTCTTGGGAGAGAACTGAATGTACTGAAGGGATCTGGGAAACTGTGGTTTGCACTTCTAGAGGATTAAAACCATATACTGTAAACAGGCTACATGTATTGTATAAGAAAAGACAGGTATACTGTGTGCTCCATTCTCTAGATCCTACATAGACTTCCCAGCAAGTCCGCTAAGCATAAATTAAAAAGCCAAATATGCTACCCTAAAATAATTTTCATTTCAGATATATGAGATATTCAAGCTTGAATGTAAAATTGGTATAAATAACTGAAAAAAATGTATAGAAGTTTCCACAATTCATGGCTCTTGGAAATAGCTGAAGGGGTGTTATTCTCAATTGAAAGGGAGAATGGCTTATGTGTAGAAAATGGCATAATGATGCAACAACTGCATCATGCAGTTCAGGCACTTACCCAGTCTTGCGTCACCAGGTCCAACAAGGATGCCAATTCCAAATGGACAAATCTGTCTGAATGCCTCTGTAAAAAATAAAAATTTAAAAAAAAAACCAAAACAAAACAAACCACACGTTAAATTCCATGTTAGCAATCAGCGTTACCTCTGAGCTACACAGGTAACCACTGATACCAATTCATCCTCCTCATGTTTAGATCCAGAAAAGTAGTATGTAAATACATAAACTTATAATTTAATCTTACATTCATGTAAAAAATTTCGTATTTTATTTTTCATAATTTCATATTTTATATATACCTCAACATTTACATTTCATATGATTTCCTGTATATGCAAAATCCTGTGAATAATTAGCATTACTTAATTTCCTTTAAGGAGCAAACTAATGCAATATTTCCATTTTAAAACTATCAATACTAGTGAATGCATTTTTTATGTTGTAAATGAAAAATTTCTTACATTTTCTGAAGAGACACAATTTAATTTGTAGTCATGTTAGTAGCTCCTTAAAGCATACCAATCTCTAGTTATAGAGAAAGTAATAATTTTATTATAGTTAAGCTGAGAGTAAAATTCCTGCATTCAGCTTAGAGTGAAGTCGCCACCCAGTTTAGAAATCCACAAGGTTTTCTGTGTGGTTCTTGAAGATTTAAAGGTGATGTGAATCTTTTGAGAACAAGTAATTCTCTATTTTTTGTTGCAGAAAGCAGGTACTTCCTTACCTGTGCAAATCACCTGATATATTCTTGGCCTTAGAATAAATAAGAAATCATAAATTTCCACTCTGGTGGAGCAAAATTCAACCAGAATTATGGAATCATAAATGCCCTGCAGCTTCAGAAACTCCTCTAGTTTTGGGTCTGATACATACATAAAAATTCAAGTCTTGCAACTGAAACTAACCTTCCACCTCTCCCCTCTAAACTGTACCTTGAGCAGATGGATGGACACAGGACTGTAATTCAAACCATCTCAAGACACTGCTGAGCATATTCTCTACTGACGATGTTCAGAACATCACAGAATCCTTGACAAGATTTCATTTTTTGTTTTGCAAATTCAGCAGGCTGCAAAGAGGCTTACAGTGCAGCAGGACAATACAACAATAGGCATAACAAATGTCACACTTTCTGTAGTTGAAATACGTTTAGCTGATTTGCACTGAGGTTGAACAAAACAGAACTAAACGCAGATGCACAGTTGCACCGAATGCAAGAGTAGCGTGCGGCACATTGCTAGGCTCTGAGTGGGAAACTGCCCTGGGCAGCACAAAGCCCGCCGGTTGCCTTCAGCAGGAGACTCGGCTGGCACATGAGCTTCATCTTACCAGCCTGCATTCAGATCACAGACGATGGACAACATGTGCGAGATCACAACCAAAAATTTTTTGTAAAAAAAGACACAATTCGACTGTCTATGACATGCCAAGACATAAATTTCCCCGAGTCAGATAACTTAAAGCTATTTCTTTTTTAAAAGATGAGAAAAATAGCCTTGATATCATCGTTTGAGAACAGTTTGGACTGCGAAAAATATACATGTTGACACTTCAAGGAAATGCTGCGATGTACACCATGCTTTTCCAACTGACTTTGGTTCAAATGCTCTGGGGCAGCGGAACGAAATATGCACAGGAAATAAACCCAGGAGGAATATTGCAACTGGCACATCTGATTCTCTTTTCTTTCCTTGGCTTTTGTGAGGATTGTCTGCAAAACATCTAGATGACTTATTAAAGAAATGAGCTGTATTAATGTATTGCTGAAACCAGTAATGCTGTTAACCACATTTGTCAGCATGGATTAAAATCCGTTCAGCAAATTGCACTGTGATGGTACAAAGGCCTGTTGACTTGCTTGATGCCCTGTTACTCAGTCTCACAGAGGATACTCAACAAAGGAAAGTGTTTCTTTAGCAACAGTCCAGCGAGGCTTTCCTTCATCAAGGCCTGCGTTTTGTCATTCCCTGCTACTTTTGAAATTCATTCATATTGATAAGATCACAAATTTAGGTTATTTTTTTTAATAACAAAATGTAGTCACAAAATGCAACAAGGTGATTTAGATGTGGATGTAGTTGGACTGTTTTTTTTAAATTTGACTAGTATTTATGGTGCCCCTTCTTATACTTATTTATTATTAGATTAATTCCACTTGTGGCTTGCAGATATTTCCACTCAGAGCCTGTCAAGGACCTACTACTTTCCGCTTTCAGTATATATGACACCTCCAGAGCAAAATACTCAGCACCTAATCATACTAACAAACCTATAAGCAAACAAGGAATATGCTTGAGATGGAGCTATACAAGGACTGTGGGTTTTGAGACTGCACTAGCATCTACTTTACAGACAGCAGTGACAATTATTAGGGGTAAACACTTCTGGGGAATTACTGTTCATAATTCCTTCTTACAAGAATCCCAACCTTCTTTCAGTTCTGAGAGGCTATCTGAGAATAAGGTAACCTAGTCAACAACGCACCATCTGCTTCCTCTGGGCAGAGCTCACAGGGATCTCCCCATCCCTGTCCCTTCAAGGCGCAGCAGCACTCTTGTTTGGAATGGTTTCGGGACTTCGGCACAGAACATTTTCCATCTTCAAATTTGGTAAAGCAGTAACTCACTCTCAGATCTGCGTAGAGAAAAACTCGTTATGAGCAGTTAGGGTTACTCTGGCACAGTTTTCACTTAGAGGTGTTAATTCCAAAATTACAGGAGGCCCCCCCCAACAAAACACCCAACTTCCATCTGAGTCTACTGAGAAGGACCATTATTGTCTCTGACTGGGGAAGATCTGAAGAGGCAGGGGAGCTCTCTATTGCAGTAAAGGAAAGCTAGATAGAGGGATAGTGTGTCCTACTTCAGTCATGGAAAAGAAAAGGTTTTTCTCTTTTATTCAGCAGAGATGGAAGTGCTGTACTCCCCTCTTATCCTCCCTGCTCTTATTAGTAAGAATCGCTCAAGACAACAGATTTTAATCAACTTGTAATGATAATACTGCGTAGTGTTAAAATGAGAGGCAATTTTCAATAGTGCTTTCCTTCCTCATTCTTCCCTGAGGTACACACAAATGAAGAAAACTGGCCCAGTGGCAGTACATTTTAATCCCAGGCTGCTGGAGCAGGGCTGAGATCACAGACCACAAGCATCCAGCAGGCAGTGAGCTGGCAGCTCCCTGTGTTGGCAGGGGGACTGTAACAGGGCAGTTGTGGAAGCAGCTGTTCATCCAGTTTTCCGGCTGCAGCATCAATGCTGGGCAATGTCCAGATTTTACAAAAGCCCTAGGTAATGGGAAGTTTTAAACAAAACTTTGCTTGGCCTGAGATACTTGAAAAAAACACCAGTTTTCTTCAGAGGATGGGGAGAAGCACACTTAGAAGTTCATACACACAAGTGTGCATTTTCCTCTGACATTATCTGTTAAACAGCGGGCTGTTTTCCTACAGGAGAAAATCAGGCTGCATTCTTTTTTGTGATTTTGTTTCTTGGGGGTTTTTGTGACTTTTTGTCCTTACCTGAAGAGAATCATACCTTTGGACTGAAGAAACCTCATTTATATAAGCTACAAAAGCCCAGCTAAAACAGCCATGCTGCTTTCTTGAAGTTGAGTGAAGTAACCGTGCCAAACTGCGTGGTGGTTTGGAGACTTGGATGAACGTTTACTGCAGGTTGGATTCATTTTTACCAAAACCACAGTTTCATTTAGCCCACTGTGAAGTGAAGAACTCACTATGGTGTCAACAAGCATCACTGTTCTTTGCCAAGCATAACTACAGAGGTCCTTATAAAGGTCTTACCCATCAGTGGTTCCCACTGTGCACACTGTGTATAGGACATTTAATGATGTATCTATTTAATAATTTCCAAAGTCTTTAGAATAACTCACTCCCTAATCTGCTGTACTTGTTCTTTACCCACAAAATAAACTAACCTGTGGCTTTTCATTACTAGATTATCAGCTTTTAGCATCTGATCTCTGTCTTAGTGCCCACATTTAGGATTTAAACAGTATGGGATAATCTAGAAGCTAAAAGACACCTCAGACTTTTCTAAGTGGATAGGTACTTATTGTTCACACAACACTGCAAGTTTTTTCCTTTGATTTTTTTTCCACTCACACATCTGTGGAGAGGAACAGCATACAACAAGTGTTACGGAGAATTTGTAAGTGCTAAGAACAGCCTTATTCCTGGAAACGCTGCCTTTAGAAGTCCATTGCAGTAGTCTCCTGGCTGTTTGTGCTCCATCTCCATGTCAGACATGTCACAGTCTACAGAGACTCCAGGTAGCCTCAACGTTTCTTCCAGGGGTGCAAAAAAGGGCTGCAGGGCAGCATAATTTCCTCCCATAATCTGGTGCATTTAACATTATCTTCACCCCTTTTATTGCAATGTTCTCTTTAATGACAAACAGATGTTAGGGGAAGACAGAACCTGGCCCCAACTACAGAATTATCATGTTTTCCTTGTGAAAAACACTATTTGAGCCTGGAGTCTCCTCATTGTATTAGAAACAGGCAACTAATAAGGCTTTTATAAAGCAGCAAACAAACTCTGAAATGCCAAAAAATAGGAATAAACTTACCTTGGCATCGCCTTCCTGTGGAAGACAACACAAAGCCTTCTGGACACAGACATTTGAAACTGCCTGGAGTGTTGCTGCATGTGCCCAGGGCACAAATTTCTGGCTGTTCCACACACTCATCAATGTCTGTAAGAAAAGTAATTAAAAAGATGAGAAATAAAAATGTCTACACTGGCAGCCATACTATCTAAAATGGAACCTTACATCATCACTGATATCTAATAGGTTTGAAAAACAAAAAGGTCAAACAAAAAGGAACAGACAGAAAGAGCAGCAAGAAACCCAGGTGCAAAATCTGGTGTCAGTTTTCAAATCCTCATAGGGTCGGCAAACCTCAGCAAAGTATCATCAGCCAAACAGCCTGGGATTAGATTTTTCTTGGAATCAGATCAGGTAGTTCTTGTTCAAAAAAAGTTGGTGAAACTTCTTCTGAGGAGTGAGTGGCTATAGTTCAGAACTGTACACTGCCACAAAAGACTAAACATTACTCATGTTTAGATGTGGAGGAAAGTGGTAACAACTGTGAGGAGGTAGGAAACGGGACAGAAGGAGGATTGTTCTATACACACCTTCACACTTGTCATTCTGCAGGACATATCCAGGAGGACAGATACATCTGAACGACCCATCCAAGTTCTGACATGTGCCTGGTGAGCATTTTCCAGGCTCCAGTGCACACTCATTGACATCTAAAAGAAAAGAAACACAATTTATTTGAAATAATTGCTGTTATCTCAGTAAATGTGTGCCTGAGGCTGCTTTCATTTTGATTCCATCAAACTGACGGCAGAACTTCCCAGGAGCAGAATAGTCCTCTTCTCATCCTCTTGTCATCATTTTCCTCTGCTAGGTACAATGATGACAGTGTGACAGTTGTCTCTGACCTCTTCTACAGTTTTACTAAGAATATGTCCTCATGGTTTGCCAAACTTTATTTCTACCCTAAAAGAAAGCACTCACCAACACAAGTCCTTCCGTCCAGAGCCACCTCATAGCCATCATTACAAAGGCACTGGAAGGACCCGATCGTGTTCACACACTGACCGTTCCTGCAGAGCATTCCATTTCCGCTTGCACACTCGTCCACATCTACGAAAAATGACATTGAAAGACTTATAACAAACACCTGCAACAAGTGAAATGGGGTAGGTGAGATTTCTGTTTCTGCTGTACCAGCACAGTAACTGGTAATACATACATAATACCCTGTTTCAAAAGCAAGTGAGGAGAAAATATCAATATTGGTCTATGTTGTAAAATTGTCAAAGCAAGAGTAAGAAAAGGAATGGCATATACCACAGGCAAACATCTAAGTGGCTATAGAAAAGTGAGGAGTGCATAATGAAAGAGGCCTTTTCAGACTGAAGAAATCAGTTTCTGTCTTTAATCACACAGACCACGCGAGGTGTGATCCTAACTCAATAGAGAAGATGGTACTAACGGTAATTTCATTAGAAGTAGAAATTCTTAGAAACACGTAACTGGTCTCAGCACTCCTTACCTATGCAGTCATTGTTGTGCGAGAGGATGAATCCCAAATTGCAGCGGCAGTTGAAAGAGCCAATGGTGTTTCTGCAGGTGCCATTGCCACAGGCGTCTCTCTCACACTCGTTAATATCTACACAGGAGAAAAACAAGAAGCAAGAATTTTAATCACTGATGGGGAAAGGAAAGCCTGCAGCTTTCCTTTCTTTGCCACAGGCAAGAGAAATAATCAACTGCCAGAGGGAAAAGAAGCGAAAAAGAATGTCATATCACCCAAAAAGAAGATTTTACACGTTTACACACTTGATATTATCATCTACAAAAATAATCAGGGGTCCAACAATCATTTGTCTTCCTGTGGCTCCTATCTCACCCCTCCCAAAGGCATTCTAAGCTATCTTTAATCATAAGCGTTCTGAAATCTCCTCATCTTGCTCAGACAACAAACACTGCACTAATAGCTGTGAACAGGTTAAATACAGAATTTCCTTCTTTGTGAAGATTACTCTGTTTCTGAAATGGGCACTTTTCTGGCAAGAAATCTACCCTTCACTTACTCTGTTAACAAGCAGGCTGTATACAATTGCTGCATTGCAATATTCAGCTATTAAATTTCCTGCCTAAAGGAATAAATGAGACAAAATGCTTCAGAAAATTCTAAGAAGAATGGAACGTTTTCCTGAAAAATGAAAGCATTAGCAGTTTGTTAGACAGGACACCTATTTTTAAAGGTTCAGTCTACTGTAATGAGATACTCTTCATTCATTATCAGCTTCCTCATTGCCAGCTATGATGGTTTTGCACCTTTGCCTGGTGGTAAATGACTCATAATCTCAGTTCTTGTAATGTAACTCCATATGACAGAGAGGGCAGACTTAATAACTATGTTAATGGAAGCCTAAGTACAGCTTCATTTGATATACTTGCCTATACACATTGTTCTGTCATCATTGGTCTTGAATCCATTGTGACAAATGCAGTAGAAACTTCCAACAGTGTCAATACACTGCCCGTGGCTGCAAATATTGGGAATTTCTTGACATTCATTCCGATCTGAAAACAAAGAGGCACAGTGAAAGTTAAGGCCTCTAAACTACAGGGCTGGAAAGATGCCCTAGCAGCAACCATGATGGTTAGAATCCAGTGCACAGCTCTAATTTAAGATAATCTTTTCAATTTACTAATGACAAATGCATTACTGGGTACATCTCCGAAAAGGGGCTTTTTGCTTGTAAATTACTTTTCCAACATTTGTGAAGCTTAAAAAAAATTTAGCATAAAAATTATATTTACCAAATACAAATTCTTGCTGGAGGGAAAGTATATCGCCATGGCTTTGAAAGGCAGAATTTATGACATGAAATTGTATGGAGAGACTTCTGAGTGCTCTCCATTGACTATGCAGCAGATACGAAAGCCACATATACATCACAGTTTGTATCCTTCTCATGAAAGCAGCTACCTTTTTTTAGCTACATTTGATTATAGCTCAAATTGCTTGATTAACTCATAGAAATTATACAAAACAACTGGAGATGATTTCCACACTTTTCTCGCTAATCTTACAGAGAGATAAAATGCATTGTAGATTTATCTACTCATTGTACAGAGAGAAAATGGGTACATGTATACATATGTGTTGCAGCATCCCTGCTTCATGCAACGTGATGATCCTGTAAACTGGACAAAGCTCAACCAGCAAGAAGAATTACTGCTATAGGTAAGTCACTCTGACTATAGGTGTAGTCAGAAAATATTTTGCCAAGAGCAACAAACACTCAGCTGTATAAGTGCAGAGAGAGATGGGGAAAGCCATCCTGCCAGCACGTGATATGCTGCCTTACAATAGCAGGGCATCTATTACGCTAGCTTAACAGCTGTCAGCTTCCTGCCACTCGTTATGAATGCTTTCAGGCAGAATCCAGGATTTTATCAATAGTAAGTGAAAAAAAAGTCAAAGAAAAAACGAAGTTTGCTGTCCAGCATGTTTTTTTTCCATAACAGATCAGAAACATGAATCAAATGAGGTCTTTCTGTTGACCTCATCACCAGCAAGAGCTGGTTTGATTCAGTATGCTTCCTGGAGTCTAAAAGATTCAGTATGCTTTTATGGAGTCTAAAAGAGTCAGAAAGGAAACCAACGCTGGATAACATGCTGTCTAAAGAACTCCTAATCTTCTCAGCTCAGGAGAGTAAAGATGAAAGAAAAACTATTACTCTCTTTGGTGCCGCGTGGGTAGATGAATAGTGAATTAAAGTCCCAGGGAAAAGTCACTTCTTTTTGGGGTAAGCAGAGAACATTGTAACTTTTTAAAAAATTGGGAGGCAGAATTGTCTTAAGTGCCAAAAATGAGTTTATATGAAAAATTATTTATTATACCACAACAGATAGCACCAGAAGAATGCTATTTTGATAGTAAGATAAATGCAGTGCTCATAGTACTAGTGGCTGTGATATAACAGTTTTGATTCAATAGCACATAAACCATTGGGGTGTGATCATTTTCCATGCAGTAGCATGACTGATCCCATACTGCAAGGTCCTTAGCACTCTCAGCAGCGTGGCTGGGAATTTCCTCCCCTTGCTGGATCAAGTACTTTATCAACCACTTTTATTTTTACTCTAATTGTGTAACTTTATTTTCACTAAATATAAAATAAGAGCAAAATACAGGGAAGTATTACTGTTTGTGCCAATTCATGTTGTGTATTGTAACCCATATCAGAACCTTCCCTGGCTCTTCCTGTACTGCTGTAGCGAACCCATAACAACAACAATTACATTAGGGACATATTGAATATTTACATGTGCCACTGCATAGCTTAACAAAACAAAGTTTTAGTTCTCATTGTAGTGTTCTGGTTGCCCCTACACCCTTTTCCCACAAGGGTCACATGAAACAATGAAAAACTGCACTGCCGGGAAAAGTACACTTCCTAAAACTCAAGTACTCAGAAGCAAAAACGCAAGGAAAACGTTACCAGTTTCCTTTGTAATTATTATTTTATTCAGAAATGTATATAATATTTAGAGCTGCTTGGCTCACAGCAGTCTTTAAAATCTCTGCAATTCTTCAAGTAATCAAGATAACATGAATGCCTCTCTGGACTATGATATTAGAAGAAAGAGCAAATAGATTAGGGAACTGTAGCCCCACTAGTGAGTATTTAAAAATAATGTTCAAGGGCCTGTTTAAATCCACAGAAAATTTAGGAAGTTTAACAATAAGCTTTTAAAGTTAGTTATTGTACATGGCCTAGCAGATAAGTCCAGCTTATCATCAGAGACCCCAGCAAGCAGTGATTTATTTGTAAAAATACAAGCAGCAAATAAATTGCTTAAACACATCTAGCAAGTTACAATGAAAATCGAAGAATTTATGCAAAAGGTGGTCCCTGTCAGGAACACAACTGGATTTTTAGTGTCAGAAAATAGATAATCAAAAGGTCAATAGATAATCAATTCCCTCCCTAGACACAACATCAGCTAAAAAAAATGTTTGTGGTTGGTGAGATGAAGTGGAAGACAAACACCTACTCAGGTCACTGACTCTCATTTATGTCTCTGTGGGATAGGCCCACTAGTCTTCTCGGAATTACCAGAATGTTTATGCGATGCCCTAAAAGGCTTTAAGAGGAGGGTTCTTGGAGCCCAGATCATATCCTGGTATACTACCTTTCGGAAGAGGAGACAGGTTTGTTGAGACTTCTTTTAGAATCTACTACTGTTTGCATAGCTAGAAGTACTCACCAGTGCAGCGGCCAGTTGATGTGAACCTGTAGCCGGGTTTACAGTCACAACGGTAGCTACCAGCTGTGTTGACACATTCTGCATTTTGCTGACACACTGGTCCATTTTGACATTCATCGATATCTGTCAATACAAAAAGGGAATTTGATTGTTATGGTAAGCTAGAAAGGTGTCGAAACCACTTTGGTTTTAGTGTGAAGAGTATGACCTTGCCCAAATATAAAATTTCTTTCTAATTCTGAAAAAATAAATATATTGATGGAAGTGGACACTTGGTCACATTCAGGTATCTCCCTGAAATGATCCAAAACCCACATGATCCATTTGTAAAATTCATTCCTATTTAACTCATACTGCTGTCTTCAGTTTCTCCATTAAACTGAGTGATACAATGTTAGTAAATGTTTAAATTGGAAAAAAATTATCATGTGTTTATACTATTTACAGAGATTTTGGTTCCATCAGAAAAAAAAAAATCTTGGAATTAAAAACAATTGTGCTCATGATCTGACTCAAGAATACTTTTCTTGGCTTTACTGTCAAATGCGAAAAACAATGTTTCTTCCCATGACTGCTGACTCATGCTGCTTCAAGGCCTTAGACGTCTGATGGAAAATCTGGTATTTTCTATGCAAAAGAATTCAAAAGGTCTTAATTAACAGACTTACTACACTGATACCAGTATTTTCCCCTCATTAAGGATAGCTTGCAAATATATCAGATTTGCCAGTGGTTAAATCCCATTTCTCCAAACGAGATCAACACTCTACCTTCACAGATCAATAGCTTGTCGTTGTAGAAGAAACCCACAGGACACTCGCATCGGAAGCTACCAACCATGTTTATACAGATCCCATTTTCACACACTCCAGGAATCTCTCTGCATTCGTCAATATCTGCAAGAAGAAATTTTTTTAAATACTTGTGAACAGCGCTTCATAAAATCTTCTGCTACAGAATATATCCTTATGCATTTATCCTTAGGAGAATTATTAAATGTGTAATGTGAGCATCAGAATGTTCCTAACTGCAATAGACAGTGAGTCATTCCAAACTATAGAAATGCAGATACTTCCTATTTCCTCAGGTTCTGACTCTTCACTGTAGCCAAGATATATTCTGCCATACAGGAATGCAGAGCGTAGCCCACGTCCTTCCTCGTGTCACCCGCCCACAGCCCTGATGAAACTCCTCATCTTCCTGAGTGTTACAGTGGAGTTATTGGGAAGAGCCAAACAGAGAGAATGTAACTGTCTTTGGTTTAACACAGGAGACCATTACTGAACACAAACACTTGTCAGAATTCGTTTTGCATTATTTTACTCTTGTTAATCTGAAAAGACTTTCATGTTTTTACGTAACAGTTTGAAAGTGCCAATGCATCTGAAGTGCTGCCAACGTGCTATTAATTAGATTGATTTAGCCAGGCAACCAGGGTTTGCCAGTGTTCTATATGCACCTGGGTTAAGTAATGGAGTTTGGCAGAAAAAAACCCCAGCTGCTATTACAACTATACATCTTGCTTATTGGGTCCTTAAGTTACATATCTTTAATATTCCGACAACAGGAAAGACTTCAGAGACTCCTCGAAAGCCTCTCCCTTTAGTAAAAATTGCCACATGCACTGATGTACACAAGACAGAGAATGTGGTGGGAAACTGTCACCTAATGTGAGTTTCCATCAGATAATGTATTTTTAAAAATTTTGCTGCTGAATCAAACCCTTCATTTCCTACATGAGATTCTGTAATTCTGAGTCTTCTGATTATATAAGGGACGAGTAAAAGTAGAACTATTTCTGTCTCTGAAACAACCATCTAGAGTAAATATATAGAACTTTAATCCAAACAGAAGAGTTACATCATGTAAGAACTGTAACCAAGTATTACAGGGTACGCAGAGCACTGTCCCTGCAGAGTGGGCGCTGCCTTGCTCCCATGCCCTGTGCCTATGGATGTTACGGGACACAAGCAACTCCTGTGCCAAAGCAGCATGTTGGGCGCTCCAACCTAGTGAGACCTGCCAAGATCCCAAAGCAGCAGGGAGCGCCTCTGACTGGCACAGCATGAAACTGTGTGTGCATCAGTCTCACCACAGTGCTGGAGGCACTGGGATGTACTGGTGGCCTCTATGTGATTGCCCTTTTCTTTCGGTTGGCTCCTCAATGTGCATCGCCCTGGGACGTGGCAGGGCAGGCAGAGCAGCCTGCAACACTCCGGCACGCACGTCAGCTGCTACAGATGCAGCTTTTACCTATGCACGTTAGCGTGACCCGAGGTCTCCCTGCTGATGCTGATGAATGGCCCAATTACCTCAAGTAGACTCAGCAACAATTTGGGCTAATGCTTAATAGCTAGAAGCGTGAACTTCGCTTCTAAGAAATGACCCAGTAAATAACAAATACTGTACGTTTCTGTAACTTCTTTAAAAATTACATTCCCTACCTTACTAGAAATATTTCCATCTAACCAACTGAACACTGCATCACAACAACAACTAAATGCTAAAGCACCTGATTATTGCCTATATGCTGCCTCTGTTACAGCGCACATTATCTGCTTCTTATTTGCATTTTTGTGCGAATAAAAACAAAAGGGAGTCCCATTAGGGATTTACACAACTCCTTGTCTTAGAGTTCCTCATTCTCTCCCTCTTTTTGTTTTGCAATTTGTTACTCACGATTCAAATGTTACACACAATAACATATGTGAGAAATATTCCAGCTGAGCAGAAAAAAGGATTTTTGTGTCAAACCAATACACAGGGGGACTGATGTGAAATGTCAGCATAAACCTCTGCTTTAGTTTGGAGGAAAGACTCCTAATTCCTCTCAGACCAAATGCTGGTTGGCCTTACTCCCAGACCTCTTATTCTCAGTGTCTGTGCCCTGCTAATGTAGGCCTGATTACAGTTTCTTTGGAGCTTTATGTTGCCTTGATTACATGCAGCAATTATCACTGCTGCCAGCTAGGAGGAGCTAGGCTGAAAGTTTGCAGGCTCAGACTAAAAGGAAGGGTTGAAATCCATTACACTGTTTAGTTGTTATTCCTCCCATGAAAAAAATAATTGGGAAAACAAACCTCCACTCTTTCCCTGGGTAGAGGTAGCACGGAATTTAGTTCAAAACAGAAATTACAACTCACCAACAGGTAATCCTGTATAAATGTCAATGAAGAAGCCAGGCCTTTGACTTCCACAGAGTGTGGAGAATTCATCTGCAACAAGAAAACAAAGCAGTGATTATAGTATTCGGAATTAACCAACACTCAAAAATTCATTACAACCTTCACCCAAGAAAATTCTTCTACTCATACAGCACCTGCAGGGGCACACAGAGATACTCAGACCCTTCCACGAGGCTCACCATGTGATGTGCTGTGCTTAGTACACGCTTGGTTCTCATTCAAAGGCCATTGAAATTAAGCAAACAAAAAGATGTAGAGAGCTTGGGATCACATGCTGATTTTGCTTTGCATATGCTTATCTCTGTGCATTACAGTTTTTGCATACAAGTCCAGATCTGACTTTTAAAAACCTGAACTGTAAGTTGGAAGTTACTCAAATAACTGTCTAGAAAGTTTGCTCTTGAACCAAACCACCTCAAACCAGAGTGAGATGTCCTGGGCTCAACTCTGCAGAGTCTTACCCAGTGTGGAGGAGTCCTAATATGCCCATACAATTCACCCAGAAACTCCTGTATCTTACGTTTACCTGCTTGACACAGATCATTCTTGGAGGACACCAAGGTACCTCTGTAAACGCATGGCTACCAGAAAGGCCTTTTGTGACATTCAACAGTTGAGGCACAGCAGAGGAGACACAATATTTGTTGGAGCAATGACAATAAAACCTTGGTCAGTGCCTCAACACTGGATCAACAAGCATTTGCAAACGGACAGATTAACTAATATAGAGCATGAAGTCTCCCAGACTGTCACAAAGGAGGCATGGCCCAGCAGCATAAACACAAACCACTCCACATATGCCTTCATTGTGAGCAGGGGTGATCACCTCCAGGCCAAAAATATAATGAAACCCTTCATTTTAGACACACAAGTGCAGAAAAAGGCATAGCACATCTCTAACAATGTTACACTCGCTAATAGTAATTACGATGTTACCAAGGCTTTCAAATAGCTTTGCAATGCAAGAACGTACCAGTGCTCGGGATAGGACATTGCTCACAAGGCTTATTCCATGCACGTCCAATATTGTAGGAACAGCAGCACATTTTTTTGGTCATATTAAAGAGCAGCTCACCATCACAGGTTTGATTGTCAGCATAGTAATTTCTGTAACATAGACTTCTTCTCATATCTATGAAAATGAAGAAAAGCCCAGGTCAATGCATTAGCAACCTTTATGGAAGATGATCTACCTGAAGCGCTAAGGAGATACATCCTTCAAATATATACTTTTTAGATCCCTGCTAAGGAGACACTGCAGCACTGTAGAATATTACACAACAGTTTGACCCTAGAATACTACTCTAGAAGTATAAAAAAGTGTTTGCAATACAAATACTCAAGAGCAATCAACACAGCTGTAACACTGATCAGACTCATCAAAGGATTCAATATTGGCCTTTTGCCCAAAACTCGAAAACATGAGCTTGTTTATGTTCTTCCCCCTAAGAACTCTACAGTTTGTGACTTCATTCTGGACTACTACACATTTAGTAGCGTTTCACATCTAGAAGCTTTTAGAGCTGAAGTGAAACTTGGAAGGGATTAATAAAGAAAATATCAAATTAGAGGAGAAATTCTGATGAGGTACCGAAAGATCTGTATTAAAGTGCTATGCCTTGCTTTATTTAATAAAATTAATGAAAGAAGCTAGAACTTTTATTTAGTTAATTCTTGTATAATTAAATTCAGAGAAATAGTTCTGATTTGTGCCAGGTAAAACCCTGTCCCAAAGCACGAAGATACAGCTTTCAAAAAAAACAACCCATACCCATGCAGTTGTTTCCTCCATTGACTTGCATGTAATCCGGAGGACAGATGCAGGTGTAGTTCCCAACAGTATTGTAACACGTGCCAGGTCCACAAATGCCAGGTGTATCACACTCATTCACATCTAGAAGAGAAGAAAAAGGCAGTGAGTGACCACAGAAGCTTTCTCATTGTGCTTCCAGATCAAAAACGTCTCAGTAAGACCTGAGTGGCGGAGAGCTGAAGGGGCTCTGTGAGGTCATGCTGGAGTGAAGCCCGCACAGAGAAAGAAGTGGTGGCACAGTTGGCCATGGAAAGCCTGGCTGTGATGCAAAGATGGGAACTCTGATATGTCTAGGCAGCTCAGAGAGAGCAATTTGGGTTTTGCAGCTGTTGCACAAAAAGTTTATTTCAGGACCTCACCCATTCTGGGTTCCGAGATCTGGACAAGAACCAAAGCTCTTCCCTGTGGAGTGCCCATCTCCATAAGTAAGGATGCTAAACCAGAGTCATTGGACGGTTCATGTCTGTTTGACCAGGGAAAGTGAGCAACTTTCCCAACACAAGATGCCATGTTTACTTCATCAAGAGACCAGACAGCAACTTTTTATAGCTGGTTAGTAAACTATGTTTTACTTAAAGAAAAATTGTTGGGTTTTCTGGTTTTGATCAAAATCTGATCATTTAAAAAAAATCTGCATATATTTCAACATGGTCAAAAAGGAATTTTCTCTCTCTCAGTGCAAGACTTCAACTTGTTCTAATTTTCCCCACATTTACACTGTTTGGTCTGGTTATGTTCGTTTTCAAGGACAGATTAATTCTGCATATTGATCTGTTATTTTATAAGAATAAAAGCAAAAGACTAGTTAAGTGAAGGCTACATACCATCGCACACTCGTGTCTCTTCATTCAAATAGTACCCTGATGGGCACTGACACTGGAAGCTACCAAATGTGTTAATACATTTTCCTCCTTGACAAAGTCCAGGCAGTTCTTGGCATTCATCAATATCTGTTCGAACAAAACAAAACATCTCATTCATGTTTTTCCATGAAAAACAACACTCACTGAAGAGTTTCATAATTTTAGATGTGTAAATACAGGAAAACGTAAACATTACCCTCTAATATAACTGTAATAGGGTTCGGTCGGAATCCTTCCCCTCCAGGGCAAAGAACCTTATATTCAGCTGAAAACAAAATAGATTTATGAATTTAAAATAGTAGAAACGTTTTCAGCACAATTATTTTTGAAAATTAATCAGATTATTCCAGGCAATTTAAATGTAAAGTAATAAAGTAACCACATATAAACATTAGATTTTACTCTGTAACCTCAACTGCTATTCCATTTCATAATGTTTTTTGTGTACCAGCAAACTTGCTCAGAAGTTATAATAATATTCTGAATAAATAATCTTTTTGAAAGACTAGTAAATTTTTTGATTAAGATCAGTGGAAACCTGTCCCCTGCACGTACACAATAAATGATTACACGGGTATTTGAGTTATCTGGCTAAATTAGAAAAAAAATCCAATAAACACGCTGTATTGTTGTGTCTAATCCAGGAAAGCTGGCTTACTTGTGTTCACAAGTGGGCAATGTTCACAGGGAACTCCCCAAGCTTTGCCCAGGGAGCAGCAACAGGAGGCCTTGGAAACGCCCACTCCGATCTCATTACTGCAGAAGGTGCCACCGTTATCTCCACGAGTTTTAATGTCCAGGTAACAGTTGCCAGATCGCGTATCTATTCAGAATGCACATAATGACAAACACATCTTATGAGAGAGGAAAACCCAACACGTTATCTCACATGGCTCTCATTTCCTGTAGGACAGCCAAAGAAATTAACTTCTGCTGTCCAGGAGAGTCAGCTTTTCCCAGCTTCCAGCTTTTCCCACTTCGATAGCACAGTGGTGCCCCATCCCTTGGCTTTGTGGGACATCTCGCAAAGTAAGGAATTTATCCAGCATGACCTAGGGCAGGCCTTTTCTGATTTTTTGATTCATACTTTCACCCACATTTGTACATCTTGCCAGTTCCAGAAACCCACTCCTTTCTCCTCTCCTTGAGGTTAACAAGCATGAAAGCACCTACTAAATGTTAGGAATTTCAAATACATTTGAATCTGAGTAGCATCCCTACGCCCTCTTGAACAAACAAAAGCCAAAAAATACCAGAGTATTACTAAGCAGTTGGAGCCTAACACAACAGCATTTCCATCGGTCATGAAGCTGCACCTAGCCAAGCTGCACTCAATGCTCCAAGAGCATGTGTGGCTTTACGCCGCAACTTCATTCGCCTGCCATCTTGGGGCCAGCTGGATGTTGGTTTAAGCTTGTTGAAATTCAAAATTGTCTCATGCCTGCTGTAAATTGTGGACAGCTGTAACAAGCCCCAGGGGCCTGGTTCTGGCAGCTGGGCACTGCTGGCATGCTACATCACACTGGACATACTCCCGCCGCACTACTACAACTTCTAAGCCAGGGGCAGTGGGGTGGGAGGTGGAGAGCCTGTTTCCAGCCCTCTTCCATGACCCTGGACTTTATTCCTAAGCAGTTAGCCTTGCAGCCCCTCTATGAAACTTCACTTATAAATCACATAAGGAGAGGTCCCTTACCAACGCATCCAACTCGGGTGGGATTCAGCTCAAAATCTGGAGGGCACTCACAGGTGTAACTACCAGCAGTATTGACACACGTGCCACTAATGCAGGTTGTGGGATCTGCACATTCATTGACGTCTGCAAGAAAAAACAGCGTGTGGTAAGCAAATACTTGAGGACAGTGCAAACCATCCATATATCAGGTATCATAGGCTGACCACCATAAATCCATTAGTTAGGAGATACTGATCTCGAGAAAGCTCTAAAAAATACATATACGTTTTAGAAGAAATGTCTGAGATTAATTCATCATTTCATGGGGAAGAAAAAAGTGTTTTTCCTGGAAAACCAGTCTATGAAGCAAAATTCACATAAAGTACTAAAAAAAGACTTATGGGAAAAATACACAGCAAAGTCATAGTTTATGATCAAGTACTGTGAATGGAAACTACAAAGCACTACACATCTCTACCTGGGAGACGTGGAACAAACAGCAGGGTTATCTCTGCTCTGTTTTCCCCCTTCTTCTCTTAATCCAATGGGAGATCAGAGGTTGTCAAAGAAGAGGAAAGAGGAGTGAAGAAAAGGCGAGGAGAACCCTGTGTTATACAGTAGGGAAGTCCGATTTTTGTAGCTTTTTAAAAGAATTTTCTAAGGAGCTGACCACAACACTAATAGAAAATTAAAAAGCATGTTGTTCAAAATCATCTTTACCTGTGCAGTTACCACCACTTCTGTCCAACTCGTAACCCACTTCACACTCACATCGGAAAAGTCCAGGGAGGTTATGACAAGTACCGTAGACACAGATGTTGGGAAGTGAGCACTCGTCAATATCTGATAAGAGGAACAGGAGGGGAAAAATGTGAGGATTCCTTATCTTTTTAAGATACAGACAGAGAACTGCAGAAAGGTTCAGAAAACACAGATCTAGAAGCCAACTGCTCCTGCACACTGCCTAAGACCAGAAAAAACAGCATGCAAGATTTATGTTTGGAGCCTAAAGAACCTAATCCATAACCTTTTGTTTTGGGCAAAATGCTCTTTCCAGTGTCACTGGAAGCCAAGCCAGAAACAATCTGAGCTTATTAGTGGGCTAATCTGACACGTAGCAAAATTAAACATGGCAGGAGATATGCTTTAAAAAATGAAGTGCATTCTAAATCAGCAGTCATCTGCAGGAGGAAAAGCTTGAGCCCAAAGGTGAACCTGATGCTCATCTGCATTTGACAGATCCCCAGTCTGGCAAGCGGAGCTCCGTTTGGTACCTTTTGTCCAAATAATTGCATCCAGTTACTGAAAGCCATATGCACTGCATGAAGGACAACCAATTTGATACAATAAAAAAGTGTGAGTTTACAAAGGACCTTAAAATACTGCATTAAGTGTACACATCTAAGACATCAAGGAAAGTCTGTTTTAGCAACAGGAGCTAGGCTTTATATAAGCTATTTAAAGTTAGCTAAAAGGTTTGAAAGTAAATTGTTTCATGAAACATTACAAAAACTAATATTGTTTTAGTTTACACAAAAATTCACTCTCAAGTTATTTCTTCTGGTAGATCACTAAAAAAATACACAGAACACTTTTCAGGGGAAAAAAATCCCATTTATAGAGATGTACTTATGAACTTCATCAAATACCAGTTGCTCTGAGTTATTACTATGTCAGATGATACGGCTGCTGCTTCTTGACTGACTTACTGAATAGCGTTATATCAACCCAGGATTTCAAATGTTACAAACAAATACATGACCTCAATCATGTTGGTAACATTTTCTTCATTTTTTTCTGAATCTTCACATATGCAAAGCTCTTATGAAAAAGTTGTAAACAGTTAACGGACAACTCACTTTCAAAACTGTATAAACTGAAAAAAGCGCAACTACTATTGACAAGTTTCAAGCAGTTCTCAATACAACCACAACTGCAACCAATTGTAAAATTTTTCAAACATAAAATATTATTAAGGCAGAATTTGTTGAGTGTTGTTTAAAGCTTACAGAGAATTACCTTCACATGCTTTCCCATCTGGACTTGGCAAAAATCCCATATCACATTCACAGCGATATCCTCCAGGGGCATTGAGGCACTGCCCATTTTCACAGAGATTCAAGTTTTCTGAGCATTCATCAAGGTCTGTAAAAGGAAGTGAAATTGCGGGTTTGCAGTAAAAACAGTTTTCTCACCAACATTTGTTTCAGCTGAAGCATGCAATGTTCCAAGGATTTTAATTATTCTAGTAGCTGTGAACACTTGCAGAACAAACTGCAGTCTAGCTATATACAGAGGCTGTTACACGTAACAGCTTGGTATATTTCCTACATGTTGAAAATACAGTTTCTAATCAAAAGGAAAATCAGAGAGAGGTACAGACTTCTAAAGTGACTACAGTTAGTAACAATTGGAGGCAGTACACAGGATCAAATTTAGACTCAGAATGAGCACGTGAATTTTATTATAGTTATTGTTTCTATTACAGCAAAGCCTGGAGGCAGCAATTGAAAGAAGAGGTTTACTGTGCAATGAGCAAACACATGGTAATAGGCAGTCTCCGTGCCAAACATACAAAACACTGACAAAAAGTGGCATGGAGGTGAAAACAGCTTGATCAAAATTAAACTGCAGGTTAACAGCTGATGAGAACAACAGCTTTGCTACTGGACTACGCTGCCCTTAGGATAGATTGTAGCACTTATTCTCCAGCCGAAATTTCATACATCACAAAAACCATTCTACTTGTTGCAACAGAGTCTGGCTGGCACTGTGAGCTTGTAAAAGTTCATGGCTGGCAAATCAACGGTACCTACCAGGGTGAATGCTGCATGCTTTGGCTGAGGGCTTACAAAACACTCGTGTACCCTAGTGAGTCCCAGCCACCTCCTGAATCCATGAAAAATAAAGTCCGCAAATAAAAAAAAATAAAATATTCTACCGAATGCAGAAACTCCCTAAATGCTCCATTTGAAAGATATAGTTTATAGACTCCTGGAAATCATCATATGGGAAATTAACAAAAAGCACTGGGTTATGAAGGCCACTAAGGAAGCTGAATGAGATTCAAGAGTAAATTATACGGAGAAAATTAAACAGAATCCCAGGGTCCATTTATAATTTGGAATTATAAATTCAGCCTTAAACTTGCTAAGCCAGATTCTCAGACGCCATAAAAACCTGCTGTAGTTGATGGAGTGCTGCCGATTTGCACCAGCTGAAAACCTGGCCCACCAACTGCCTACCACACGGCTTTATTCTGAACAGGGTCACCCTCTATGTAGCACTGCTGGCAACACTGATATCCTCAGCGTAATAGCAGGACTCCTGATGACTAAGCTTACATGAGCTAATCTGTTCTTCAAAGCAGAAGACTGAAGTGTGGGTGGGAAACCTCTCTCTAGCAATGCTTCATAATCCCATTTACAGTTTATAAAATGAGGTTTTAGAAGCAGCTATTTCGACCATTCTACATGTCAGCACTGCATCCTGTCACCATTTCTCAGGATGATGCAGTAAAGAGGGCGAGCAGCACACACTCACTTATGGAAAGAACAAATGCTTTTAGGCAATTTTATGAAGTAATTTTAATGTATGTGCCCTATTATTTAAATGCTAAGCTGGGTAGCCAATGGACTGGTTTACTAACTAGCCAAATTATATGATCAAGCGTTGTTTTAATGTTCGCCACTCGCTCCAACTAACAAGAAAAGCTCAATGAAAACTTGCATTTTATCAAGTGAAAAAAGTGGCTGCTTTAGACTAGGTATAACATACAGTATTTCTTTCAAGTTGTGGCAACTTAGGTGAAGTAGAAGACAATGGAAGATGACACATTAGAGAATAATTTCAGATGTTTAAAAGCTATTTTTGTGTATTGAATTGTAGATGAACTTAGGTCGCAAGGGGCCACTGGAGGCTATCCAGTGCTCTCCTAAGAAAGCTCACCTGTACAAGTGAAGCCATCCCCAGTATAACCTTCTTTACACAGGCAGCGGTAAGAGCCCATTGTGTTCTTGCAGTCAGCATGTGGGCTGCACATGTGGGTTCCATTGGAGCACTCATCCAGATCTTTAAAATAATAAAAACGAAAAAGAAAAAAAGCAACATTAGTTACAAAACCACACCACGAATACAAACTTCGAATAGCGTATGGCACACAGAAGCTCTACTTTAAATAATCTTCCATAATAAAACCCACACATACGTGGGGTCATCTGACTGGAAAAGCAGGCACAGCTTATTCGCAATCCAACAAAGAAGTCTGACAAGGTAACTGCGAATGAGGAAGCTGCAGGGCACTATCAAAACTAAGATCTGTATCTTGTTTTCATGGGGAGTACCAGGAGACCTCTCACTGACTCCCATTAGCTGCCCTCAAGGACAGGGCGTCTCTCTCCATGGTTCACTGCTTTCACTATCTCACAAACCAAACCTGAGATAACGCTGACAGTTACCATGGTGGAGAATTTGTCCTCCAACAGATCCAGTCAAATTGACCCAACAAGCTTGGTAACCATTTGTCTTCTTAATTTGTAGGTGTGGTATTGGTTTTTTCAGAATGGCTGGGACCCTGTTTTGGTCTGACCTTACAAATAAATACTAATGCATATGACCCTCACCTGTGCACTTGATACCATTTCCAATCCAGCCAGGGCTGCAGCTACATTTGAAACTTCCTGCTGTGTTTGTACATATGGCATGTCTATCGCAGTTGTGGGCTCCAATTTCACACTCATTGATATCTGTAAAAACACAGAGATGTTTGAAGAGCTCATAGAACAAATTTTCTCACATCCAGATAACTGATACTGGAATTTCTCAAGAAAGACAATGTGAACACGAAAGCAAGCCTGTGTTTCTTTATAACATGACATTTAAAATTGAAGCAGAAGAGAGATAAAATCACAACAAAGGAAAGCAAATAAGCACGTAGCATATTTCAAACATGTGCTGCCCTACTATTTTTCTGATAGACATATAAAGCAGTACTTCTGCAGTTCACTCCGAAGCCCTGCTAACTTTTATACTCAAGGTGGAAAACAGTAACTCAGGTTTTCCTTCTTTTACTAACTGGTGCACTCAAAGAATGGGAGACCTTTGAGAAGAAGAGGACTAGCATCCATAAAGATTACTACTGCAGGTGTTCAGCATTTTGGGATGTATGTTTGCCAAGCAGCTTTGCGATAGGTTGGGGGCCAGATTTGATGACTAAAAGCTGCCCTGAAGAGAGGGAGATACCACAACAACTTACTGGCTTACCTCTTGCCCGTACCTTAACACGACCAAGGGAAAGAAGACAGCTTTCCCACCCGTCTGTCCTGGAGTCTGGGGAGTAGGACTCAGGTGGCTCTACATCGTATGGTTTGCTAAAACATCTCAGAGGCAACTCTGCTGCACAGGGACCCCTGGAATGCAGCACTCCCACAGCCCCCACTGTATCTGCAAGGATGCTGATGAACACCAGCTGGGTACCACCTGCAAACTCCTCCTAGGAATATCCCTAGGCAGTTAGTAAAGCCAGGTTCTGCCTTGCCAGAGACTGTGTGGAAAGGGGAGGATGGGCTGTACTTAATGTGACACTGTACCACTGTACTTAATGTGACAGCCGATGGACACGAAGATCATCAGGCATGCAGTTTATTAAAAACTCAGGAAACCTAACACAGTGGAAAAAAAGTCAGCATCCTTGGAGACACCAGGCAGCAAGTCATCCAGTCTTCAAAATATGCATTCGTGCCAGCACATTCTATTTCAGTACTTGCTATTTTCACCTTATTTTCATTCTTGGGCATTCTCTGGCAATGTCAAAACGTATAGACAGAAAAAAAACCAAACTGAACTCCATTCCTCCTTGTCACAAAACAATATTAATGCCCCATGTAAGCACTTGGAGAATGTATAAACTCAAAGGCAAAGTTTTGAGAAATTACTACTGGTAACTAAAACAAAACCGGCAGGAATTTTCTTACACATCTGAGCTATGGATTTTACAGCGCTTTCTGTAACTGAGTCCTCTCTAACTGTGCTTTACTTCCATGCAGGATGTAAATTATCTAGAATACACATCAAACCACTTAATATTTATATCCATTTTTTCAGCTCTCCCAGGTGCCTTTGCTGTTGCAGTAAGCCATCTCATTCTGTCCAATAGCTGATGGGAAGGGAAAACAAGCTCATAAACTCTGCATGATTCTACACACAAAAACACAGCTCAGACCCCTGTTAAGAAGATGATTAAGAAAAAGCATCAGCCATCAAACATGTAATGACCTTTGGGGTTCTCAGCCCCAAAACTACAGATCACAGCTTCCCTACCATTGTAACTAAAAACAACTAGCCCTTTAAATAAAGCAAGAGAGTGGAGCCATCAGGGAAAGTGTCCAGGTACCATCTTAATCATTTCCTTTGTAACCCTTTCTCAGGTTTTTCTACCCACCCTTCTTTAGACAAAAGGCTCTGTGTCCTTTCTCTATTCCCTGAACATATTTTTTGCCCTTTCACAAAGGCTACACGTGACTCTGAGAAGCAGACAGCATACATCTGTCATCCTACAATTAAATACTCAAATCCAGGAATTACCCAAACCCACCATTGGTTTGGGTTTTTTTCAGTTGGTTGGTTTTGTGCTGGGTTTTTGTTGTTGTTGTTGTTTGTTTGAAGTCTGTAGAGTGGAATTACATCCAATCTTACTTTTCTGGGTTTCTTTCTAAATGAGGCATTGCTCTAAATCAAAACTCCAGACATGAGTATTCCCATAATCTGAATGCTGAAGTCTAGATATAGATCTAAATCTGGCAGCTGGAATCTACTATTAATGAATGCTGACTGCACCAACAAGCCTGGAAGCATGCAAATGGACACTTTTTAAAACTTTAAAAAAAGGTCAGGAGCAGATAATCTCAGAACATATTTTCCTTTAGCATGTGCAGAATCTCACATGAAGATAACATCACCCTAAACAGGAAACTAGTGTCTGTCAAAAATCTTGAGGGTGGTCAGAAAAAAACCCCCTCATTTTGGCTTGGACTGAAGGGAAAGACTAGAAGGAATTTTGAGAGGTCAGCTACAGTATACGTTGACATAAAAAAGCTGAGGCAAACACTCTATATTTTAACCTTTACATTATTTTAAAACCCAAACTGTTAAACCACTGCTAACATTAAGATTGCATTGTATTTGATTATTTGATGCTCTGAAACATACAAACAATCACATGCTTCCTTATACCCCATGGAGCAAACTAAACAACACAAAAAACATCATCAGTGGAGAGATTTCTGCCAAGAATTTTTTTAAACCACCAGCAAACACAAACAGAAACTTGCATGCAACAGCTACACCGCAATGAAGTCATGCTCAGGCTCAAATTTAAGGCACTCTAAAACAAATTGTCAACTCTACACAAAGTGACTGTAGGCTCCATCCCACCTCACAGTGACCTGCTAACACTCTGCACTTGAGAGTCCCCATTACCATCTCTCAGTGGAACAGCAGCACCGTGACACTGGTGCCCTCACACTGGACACTTGTTCGCCCATCAGCTGTTTGACACACACACGAAAGAGCCTGGAATCTTCTGCAGGACGAAAGTTGTCAGCACAAATCTGTATCCAAACATGGGTATTTATAATGGCATCAACTTTCTCAGAGATCATCCACTCAAATGCCATTCCACTCACTTTGAACAAAATCCTGAAATCCTTTTTAGCTTTTTTCCAGGAAAAAAATTCAATAGATTTCAATGGGTTTTGCCTGGGTAAAGATCAAATAGGGAATGCAGAATATATTTTCTAATACCATCTACCTTTACAGGGACATTGCTGGACTTACTTCATTGATGCATGGGAGGGTTTTCAGATACTTAAATGAAAGCTGATTGAGGCACATAAAATACCATCACTGGCTTCATCCCAGATTTTACTTATTTTCAAAGCTATCTGCATTTAACTCAGATGTTGTTTTGCTATAATCCCTATTCTCTCCTTTCATTGCATAGCTGAGTTATAAGCCTAAATTTATTGCGTTGCAATTATTTCCAAGGCAAAAGATATCTCAGACCAAACACGGTCCTGTGTAAACGGGGCAGTGAAATCAATGGAATTTATGCCTGCTTATACTGGAGCTTAATATGGATTTATGTTGCCATAAGTATTGAATTATGGCTTCACAGAACGAAACAAAAAGAAGAAGTTGAGCTCTGTAGGGGAAAAATTAACTCAACATAAATATCTTTAATAAGAGCAAGAGTCCAGATTGTGCTGTCTGCATGGCAGTACAAACAGTACTACACTCTTCAAATACTCCAACTATTTTCATGTGATTGTTTGAAGAGAAAGGCATTACTCAGTCTGAGTAAAGGTATCATGACCCAAAGAGCACACAGGAGGACACTACTCAAGTCAGGGTTTCACACAATGATGGCCTATTCCCATTGACTTCAGGGGGATTTTCACTAAAGAGTAAAGGAGTGAGTCACTGATTTATATCAACCTTCTCCTTCTGCCTCCAGTATGAGGCCGTGACAAGCCAAGGAAAATAAAGACATTCCAAGCCGAGACTGACACTGCATCCTCAGCCAGTCCCATTGTGCCCCAGTCCTGCTGCACACATGTTCTCAGCTCGGTAATTGCACAACTCCCATTAATACTAAGGGAGTTGTCTGCCTACAACAGATGAGAATACGCATGATAAATAATATGCAGATCTGACATCATAACAATCCCAAGCACTCTAGGGGGAAAAAAACTGTCAGTCACCCTATTTTGTTGGCTCCTTCAGTTCTCTTCTTCGGACAAATATTTTCTCTCTCAAGCCTTTGGCAACTAATAAAGCATCTCTCCCATTAATCACAGAGGCACAAATTTGTGCCTCTGTGGATGTGCAGCAGAAATACGTGTCGTATATACCTGTCATGTTGGCACTATGCTTGCAAACGAGGCAACCAAAGGAAAGAAACAGCTAGCCACTATCTGCACAGCGCATCTCTCCGCAGTCTGGAAGTGGATCATTAAACTCAGCTAGACAGGAGCATGGAGATAAATCACTGTATTCTCATCTATGCTCTGGAAATACCCAAGTCATTCCTCCACATTTGAACAGAATGAGAGTGAACATTAATGCACAAAAATTCACATGTTCATCACAGGGCATGAAATCCACCAGGTACTCCATGTACGTTGATGTTTTCTGTTAAGTTTCATTGGGGCTTCGATAGTCTACAAGGATTCTTAGCAAAGTGTGAATTTAATTCAGTCTCCACCTATAAATCAGTACTGTTTGTCAGGAATTATGCAAATCCCTTAAGCATTTTTGGACTTTTAAATTTTTTTGGCACACTCTGCATATCTGTGCATTTTATCGCACTGACGTTTCACTGGTATTTCAAGCCTGGGCCCAGTTCCCACAGGGCCAGTCGTCTGGTGGAAGTCACAAGGCATTTCCTCCTCCTGGGTCACTGCCCATGTAATCAGGTAGGTAAAAGGGAAAGCTTTTCAGAGGGACAAGACTGTGAATTTCAACTTAGTGCTTACACAAGTAGAAAAATTTATGGAAGAATTCCCGTAGTCTGATCTCTATACATGTAACACGGTTTTCTCTTTTGGAGTCACTCTTGGATTTTATTCCGTATCCTGCACTATACCTCTTGGAGTTTCACGTGGGGCAGTTCAGTTCTTGCCTGCTATCCATCCTTACGTCATCAGCCTGGGGCACAGCATGTTGTTGCTGGACAGACGCCTACTTGCAATACGCTGCTTCTGTAATACCCCCAATTTGGCGGGCAGCATCTTAATAGTATTATCTTCTGGTATTTGGCCTGACACAGCCAGCTCCCAGATTCAGGGGAAATGTATTTGTTTCACTGATACCAGAACTCTCTTGTGCCATCAAGACTGAAACATAATGTATTGTTAATGGCCAGAAGCCAAAGGGCTGGGGAGAGATGCAAGCACATTCTACAACTCGCAAAATATCATAAACCTGTTTCTGAGGGCAAATGACAGGGCTCACCTCTTCCTTTCACCACATCAGGTGTCCTACTCTTTATAACTGTTATTGTCGGCCACGCAAGTATGCAGTGTGCACTCACTCCTTTATCCACTAGCATCATCATTACCAGATGACAGCAAGTAATGTTCAAGACCAAACTCTTTAACCTCAATCCCACACCAAGGCCGCAGCTGAACATCTTCCACTAGCCTTTCTCCAAACGGCACCAGCATGGCCCTTGCAGAGTCAGAGTCTGATCTCAGCCCTCCAGCTCCCTGAACCCGCTGTGGAGAAATCCAGCTGACTTTTAAAGCACATTTATTTTTGATCTCATGACCACCTCTAGCAACTTCTGCCTGCCAGTTCACCTCGTTCAGTTTGACTTTGTGAAGAGCGCCCTAAGCCTGTGCAAGCACAGCTTCACCAGGAGCAAACAGGAGGTCTGCACACACAGCCGCAACTGGCAAGGCTGGGTGGAAGAGAGTCAGAGAAGAATTTGTTCCTCTGAAAATATCAGAGCAAGTAAATCTAAGGCTCTACATCAACAGTGAAATATTGCAAATTTACAGGCAATACTCCAGAGTGGTGATGAATCACAAAATACAAACGCAAGTGCCAATACAGGATTTCATCTCTGCACAAATACATGCATACTTCATCGACAGAAAAAGCAGAGACAAGATATTTGTCATAAAGCTGGCAGTCTGGAAACAGGATAGGGGAAAACTTTGCTATCTTCTCTCTAGTGGCTATGTACCATTGCCTGCCTAGAAAAATCTAAAATGAACTGCTCCAAGTCTTGCCACAATTTGCCCTGTGAATGGAAATTAAACCATTCATAGCACTTTGCCTAGGACACCTGCATCTACAACATATATTTTTGCAAATTTTTTTAGATTATATTTTTGTTACTAAACTCTCTCCACATTCTTACTGAAAACCAAGGAGGGGTGCAACTAACATCTGTGTGGGATGGGAATGTAAGTCAGTGGGTGGATTCTGAATACTGTTAAATGATTGGGGAAAAAAAACATGTTTATTCGTTAAAATGGAAACAATCAGTAATAACAAGGGAGCTGAAGTATTTAGACAAAACTGTAATGGAACCCACAGGACGTTATTTAGTTGTTCTCGTGAAACAGAGAAACTCCCATTCAAAGTGTTGTACACATTTTTGTAATTTTTTTCCACAAGAGTTCCTAAAAACTGTGGATGCTTTCGATCTGTCTGTAAGACAAGAATTGAATCCTGGGGTCAAGGTGCTGTTGGCAAAGTCCCTCCAAAAGAAGTCTTGAAGGATGCTTCCATAGCCTGCGGTACCTGAGGCTGGGAACGTCTGCTCTGCTCTAATCCTGTGCAAACATGAAGTGGGGAATTCAAAGGTCTCCACCAGTAAAATCAGGCTTTTATAAAAAGCTCCTGCTCTGCTTCCTCCTTTTTCATATTTAAATCCAAAAGATTTCGGTGATTTATTTGGAGCATTGTCTCATCTCAGCTGTATAAGCATAACTGATACTTCACCTTTTTGTCTTAGACCTCTCAAATTACTGAGGCCCTCTACAGCATCTGTTGTAATCAAGCTGTCCTGGTGGTCTTCCTGGTGAGTGCCATCCACCCTGGGACACCAGCATATAGCTACCAGCATAATGGCAAAAGCAGAGGAGGATGGGCTGAGGCAAAGACAAAGATATGCAAGGCAGTGGGAAGAGCCCACATGGCAGACAGCGTTCATCCAGAGGGCTGGGCTTGGCTGGGGCCAGGAGGGAGGGATTTCCCTGCCTCTCTTAACAAAAAAGTATTTCTTGGGACATTTGCCACTACCCTGTGTCACATGATGCCAAAATGGTGGCTGTTTCCAGGCACTTCCCCAGAAGCCATACCTCTGATTCCTCCCCTGCCTCCCTGACCTTTCTCCGCCTTTTGCCTCCTACTAGTTGCCTCATCTTCCCTGACCATCACTCACTCCGCTGGGAGTGATAGCTGCGCCATGTGTAATTGATCAGCACAAGGGTTTTCAGGTCTACAGTACTGTAGATCTTCATATAATTTAGCACAGAAACAAAGAACATTGAAATGTTGGTCTACAGGGTACAATTAGGGATTTCTTGGATTTAGATCAATTTATATGTAAGTCAAAAGCAGCTGTTACTAATGCACAACTATTCGTCCACGGTCCAATATGCAAAGTACAACTCCAGCTCTCAGATTGTTCTGAGAGCTGTAAAAAACCAGCTTCATATATTTGGTGAACTTACAGAAGTATATTATTAACTCTCTACAATAAGGGCAGACTAAGAATAAAAGTTTGTCTCAAAGACATTGCCAGAAATGTGTTTACCCTAAGTCTACATTAAAAATTATATTAAACATATGTTTGCATTCATATTTGGGCAAAGCCTAAGACTCTCAACACCTTGGCTTGAGACACCAGCACTAGAATTATTAATATCATGCCCTCGCAGCCTGGATGTTTGACTCTCATTTCTGTTTGCTGGCAACACATGAAATAACGCAAATTGTAATTTTGCTGATATAATGTAGTTGAGTGGCTGTATTGTTGCCACTTTGCAAAAGCTGAAAATATATTTTAGCACGTATTTCAAGCCATCTGTATTTGCCGAAATAATACTTGGAACAGATACCTGTTATTTGCATGCATATGTATACAATTAACTAATCTAAATGCACTGAGGTCCTCAGGAGTATGTCAAGGTACAGGCAATGGCATTTTCTGCTCTCTTAGACAAACAACAATGCAGTAATAAGCCCAATTTTGTTCCCAGTGGACATTTTGTCAACCATTTCAGCAGAAGCAGCATCAGGCTGAATGCTGTGCCACTGAAGTTCAGCAGAACCGAAGCTCAGCAAATTTGGAAAGGGGGCACAATATTTAGGACAAATAAGTTAAAAGAAGCACAGTGAGAGGAGGTATTGAACACTAGAGAAAAGTGCATGCAGACTCATGAGTTTAACTAAAAGTTAATAATTAAACTTTAAAACTTACCTGTGCAACCAGTTGTGCCTTTCTTGCCTGAATATCCCATATCACAATGACAGATAAATGAGCCTTTTGTATTCTCACAGGTTCCACTCAAACAGATGTTTGGATGCAGATCACACTCATTAACATCTAAAAAAACCACATGGATTAAGATTTATTAACTAAAATTCTCAGAAAGTAATGGGCAAAATCTTTTGAGATATGATGTTTTAGTACAAAAATGGGCCTATGTATGCACAGAGAAAACTGCTTAGGCTAGTTATTCCTTACCTAGCATACATTATGAGATCTGGTTTAACACTGCTATATTACCATATATATATTAACATACCTTTCATTCGAACTTTTCTTAAAAACAGAGACTAAGATTCAGCATAGTATCCAAAGCATGACTATGACTATTTATTGATGCTTTCCATATATATGTATGTGTGTGTATATGTATATTTATATATGCATGCATATATTACCTAGTTTTGTACAAACATTTCTCCTCAAATATGCTCCAGATTTTTTATTTGGTTTTGGAGAAACACTGTTTCATGACTTTGTTCTACCAAGGTACAGCACTTGCACACAGTTTGTCTTAGAGCAAGTTTAAATCAGCACTGGTGATTTATCTTGCTAGAAGTTTTCCACGGCATCATCCCCAAGCACTTCTTTTCTGCAAGCACTCTTTCATCTGACCTGCATAATCGCCTCACTGGAAGACAACTCAAAACACGATGCTATAGATCATCATGTTTGCATGCCAATCTACAGGCAGATACAGAGATTACATCTGCATTTGATCAATATAGGCTTGTGCAATGGGACTGGTCCTATAATCAGATGGCCAAAATTAGGGCATACTCTTTAAATATTGTCTGCCTACTTGGAAATAGTGCCTAATAAATATTTTTTCCCTAGTTAATGCAGATTGGAAAATATGTACTTTCACTTACCTATGCAAGTCTTCATGTCTTCAGATGCCATGAATCCATCATAGCAAAGACACCTGTATTCTCCTGGGATGTTTGTACACTGGCCTCCATCACAAATGTTAGGATTGTCTTCACACTCGTCAATATCTACAGGGGAAAAACCAGATTAAAATATGCTACCTTTATGCAATACAATTAACCACAATTATGGCAAGCAAACACTTTAATGCTCTGATAAACATGATGAAGATTGAATCCTTGCAAATAACTGAATGGTACATCGCAAAATTGTCCTGATGCATAAGGTCCTCACCTCCAACAAAAGTCAGTGGCAAACATTCTCCTCTGACTCCAATGGGAACAGGAGCCAACTTTGTTGGTAAAAAAGTCATTGAAGGGGGAAAAAAAACAACGAAACCCCCAAACTTTAGTCACACCACACGGCCATGCACAATTGCATAGTCTTGGATGCCGTCCATCATTGTCGAATTCAATGGAAGCTCTGAACTCAAATTCAAATTCAGTGACAAAAATATTGGACTTTACAGATCTTAAAAAAGCCATATATGCAGAATACCTCTACAGGTCTCAAGGGTGGTGAAAAACTGGAAACACAGAGTCGAACTCATGTTGAGAACAATTACAGTACATGCATTTCATTCACAAAGAGATTTTATGGGGCTTTTTAGCATTTCAGATGACTGGTCAGGCCAGCCATATATTTACATTCTCTAGCATGCAAGTTGTTTTCTCAATCATGAAATTAGCCATCACTGACTGGGGCCAAGCCGTAGCAGCAGACATTTTATTATATTAATGCAGCCGGACTAAGGTCTGGAATCTTAAGGTCTGGAGTCCCCAGGGTTATATTAGTGTCCCTTGTAAAAACCCCTAGAATCTCCCTGTGTCAGCACCAACATAGACCAGCAAGAGCAAAAATAAGGAACTCAGCCTAGTGCCACCATGGGAAAAAAATCAGCACAAAAAGACAAGATTCAGGAACCCCCTCCAAGAGAAAGGGTGTAACTCATTATCAGACCATTCTATTGTGGATTGCAGTAATTATGCAGCTGCAGAAAATGAACTCACTTTAACTTAAAATATTATGTTCATTATTCTTCTGTATTTCTACCAGCTAGTGCTTGTGTGGATACGCAACTTCTACAAGGAAGAAGGCTGACCAGTCCCTGTTCATCTTAACAAGCAAATAATGTTGGCATGGACATTAGCCTGGAAATGTTAATTTGGAATGGCATTTGAATTAACATGCAAAATCAAGCTCTAGAAATGGGGATAATAATGACAGAAATAAAGAACTTTATTTACTGACCTGTCACTGTACTGATTTCACAGTTGGGGGAAAATCAGCTGACAAAGAACCTGTTGTTTCTCCTAATTGAGCTGATTATTTATGCATAACCTCACCAATTCAAACCTGACCTACTACTGAACTGAACAGCATTCTTACCAGCTCAATTATCAAGAAATATATTCTGTAATGGCTTCTAGCTTTGTGTGATGTTAAAGATAAAAGACATGTTCACACAGAGAGCAAACTGAAAATGTAAAATAGGTATTTTACATACTCGGGTCACAGCGCTACTATATCTTGTAACAGGCACAAACATCATAAAATGAGATATTTAGTGCACTGAGTAGAAAATGTCACATAATACATTTTTTCTTATTTTTCATTCAGTTTGCGCAGAGGTAAAGTTTCAGCGTGCAGATTTTGAATATTCACCAGGGGTTTATATATGTAATTAACATCTCTTCAAAAGAAGGCAGCAGCATTTTTAGAAACTAAAAGGGTGGTAAAGGTGACACCTCATATCTCTGGATCTTTTCTTGGGTAGGGGTGGGCTTGACATTGAAGGTGTCTGGTGTTTCTGCTATTTAAACCTTTTTATGTGTTGGCTATTGCATTCAAGTCTTTCTTAGAGGAGAGTATGAAAATGAATACCTAACAGCTATCACTAGCTGGCCTATGAATGAAATTCTCTTTGTCAGAGTCAAGGCTCAATATAAATATGCAAAAACCCACAACTAAGATCAGATGCTTTTTTTATTCCTCACCCAGGTAAGATCTGACTACAAACTTCTATGGAGATGTTCATGGTGAAGTTAACATGTGGACAAAACCACTGAGAATCTATTCCCTCCCCACTGCAAAGGCAATCGCTCCCTCCCTTTTTAATTTTGAAAAGGTAGTTTTCCATTTCAAAGTTTTTAGTTTAATATGCAGGAAGGTACTCTAAATGATCTACTCTGTTTTTTGTTTTAGATTTGTCTTCGGGTGGCTGAGAGCAAGGAGGAGTAAAGCACAGACCTGTTTCTACCCAGTAGACTTGAGATCCCTAAGACTGTCCAAGTCTATACCTGGGGCATTTGGTCCCCAGTCAAGCCAAGATGCAAACAGAAAAGTGGCCCAGAGTACCCTCCCCCCCTCACCCCTTCCCTCTCATGACCCTCTAAATCCTGTCACTTGAGTTTAGATTTTGCCTGAGGCACAATTTTGATCAACTGGTTTTATTTTTGCATTGAAAAAGTGCCCCAAACACCAATATTTGGAGAAGTTTTTGTATGAACTTGCCTTTTCTAGAAATCTGACCTAAAGCAAACTATTCCTAATCTAAATATTTTAAGTTTTGAAATACTTAATTTCTGGGTCAGACAAATTTGCACTTTTTCTAGTTTATTTCTTTCTTTGGACAAGGGTCAGATGCTTGCTGAAGATTAGCAACTTTACGTCTTTCCAACAGTGGAACCTACAATGAGGGGGGGGAAACTACATTTAACTGTGCTTTAAGGCTCTTTTATCCTTTAGAATGGTAGCGAGTGGCCTCAGGGTAACTGAGATCCTGGTCAGAGGTCTATAAATATTTACAAATTCTAAATGTGAGCTCTCTCTATTAATTCAGTATAGAAAACTCTCCATTTGTTCAACTATAAAGGCAATTCTATCCCAAGGGATTAACCCTGTTACATTTCTCATGCTCTTCAAGGAGTTCTCAGATAGAATTGGCAAACAGCTGGCAAATATTCACATGCCTCAGCAGGCCAATGGTTGTGCAGCAAGAAGTAAGAGAAGAGTCGGGTAGAACTATCTTTCCAGTAACCTATGTGGAAATCACTAAGTACAATTCACTTCCCGGGATTATGACTCCCAGACTCCCAAAGGAGATCACCCGGCCATTACAGAGCTATGAAAATTTTCTCACAAACCCTGTTTAGAGTGCAAAGAGAGCTGTTTCCTAAGATAGATTAATACTAATCAGATTTCAGTTTGTCTGAAAGTCACTCTGTTTTGAAGTAATGCAGCATACTTCCATTTGACTAAAAAAAGAATTAAAAATAGGAATTTTCTTGCTTGCTTAAAGCAGATACCACAAAACCGCAGAAAAGGGCAATCATCTCCTTTCCTAGCATTTCGCTGTATTCTCTCTTCCATGTAACCATACAGAACACATGCAGACCACTATGGTTTATGTTTATGATGATTCTTTCCATTGCCTTCAACACATTTGGGATTTGGATCTAATAAAATACCTTAAGGGAGAAAATTTATCTCCTACTGAAAATATTACGGCTTTTTGTTACCAAACACAATTGACTTGCACACTTTCTGAAATTACAAAGAATCAATTCCCTTCAAAGCAATTCAGTTCTGCAGTTGTCCAATGCTGACATTTTGGAGATGTTTACTTTAGAAAATGAACTTTCCATGCATTAATTACCTTTTTTTTTTTCTTACAGTATATTTGTCACAATAGCTTTAATCTCAAAAATAAAGTCCATTTTTAAACTATTGAAATAAACCCTTCCAGCAGAAAAGTTCCCAAAATCTCCCTTACCAGTGCATGTCCTGTGGTCTGGCATGAGTGCAAAGCCTTGTTTACAGCTACATTCATAGCTGCCCTCCGAGTTTGTACAGAAGTTCTCACAGCCACCATTCATTATACTGCACTCATCAATATCTAAAAAGGGGAGAAAATTACAGTTAAAACCCACAATACCTTTTAATTTAACAGACATTTCAAGGACACACCCTGAGTCAGCTTTCCAGAACAGCATCAATCCAAAATCCACACTTGATATTTGCACACTCCTTGAACGTTCACGTATTTGCAAACATAGGCATTGGGATGGATGTCGGGCAGACCAGGAGGGAAAGAGAGGATATTATCTGACTGCATATACAAATACCTCTGCAGTTCTCTTTCTACATATAAAAATACCACTGTTGGGTTACCATAGTATCATGAACGCAACAAAGTTTTTGTAAGGATCAAGGGAAAAAATTATCTACTAGGCAGAATTAAAGCCAGTGGATTTCTCATGTATTTCCGTGGCACAATAAAATGTATGCATTTAAGAGTGCACAATACGTGACTGAAGCTAAATGTCATTTACAAAATGTGGCTTTAACAAAACAGCTACTGGAAAGGCCCTATATTTGAGACAATTGCAGATCAAATTAGGAAAAATTCAATTGAACCACGTGATTCTACTCCGTGGTCAGTCAGGAATGCTGATTTTTAACAAAATGTAGAACTCGGGATTTAACAACATACTCCCTCTTAATGATCAAAGTCTGAAGTCTTAGGCCATGTAAAATACTATGCTATTTTATGCATCATGATTGATTTACTAGAGAATACAAGCTATTACACAGTTAACCGTAGCGCTGATGTAATTTCATTCATTCCTTACAAGTAATGGATGTGCACATTTTGGGTTTTCTTGCGTACTATTTTGACAGACTGTACTAGATTTTTGAATCACAGTTAAAAATGTATTTACACAACTACTAAAAATGAAAAATTATTTACGTTTTATCTTCCCTATTCGCTGGAGACCCTGTGTAGATTTTGTTCTTACCAACACAGTATAACTTGTCAGGTGTGGACTGATATCCGGGGTTGCAAGCACACTGATACTTTCCAATCAGGTTGACACAATGTCCATTTCGGCACAGGTTGGTGCTTAGGTCACATTCATTAATGTCTGTTGCAAAAGAAAAAGAAGAAAGCATTTTAGGTGTGAATGAAAATGATACTGAAGCAAACATTGTAAATGCACGTGCAGCACAGGAGCGGTATAAAAAGCTGTGCACAATGTTGATTTTGTCTGCGTGTCTCACCTATACATGCAGAGATATTTGGTGATATCTGATGGCCTGGAGGACAATCGCATCGAAAACTTCCCTCTGTGTTGATGCAGGTGCCACCTCGGCAGAGAAGGGGATTGCGCTGACACTCGTCGATGTCTGTGGGGAGAAGGGAAGGCACATCACTGCAGGGGCCACAGCGCTGCCACAGTGGCAGCCCATCCCTCCCCACACTCTGCTACCCATCACACAGCATCATCTGCCTAGGCTGGTTCTGGAGCCTTTCCTACAGCAAGCCATCCCTTACACCACAATGCGGTTAAAAAACAAAACATTAATTCAAAAAAGACTTCTTCTAAATGTTAATCTACTCTAGCTTCAAAGTTCAGGATGGTGCCACACCTAGCAAAATGGGGATTGTGAGGGTAAATTTGACATCCTAAAATCCTGACCCTTGCTCGTTTATGTTGTGGCATTCTGCAGGAACAGTGAAGTCACATTTGGGGTGGAAATCAAGTTAAAAGTGAGCTTTAATAAGACTCACAAAATGAGAGAGACCTAAACCAAGGCTGAATCAAACCTTCAAAAAAAACCCCACCCAAACCCTAGAAAACCCCCACACATAGTATACTAGCACATACTAGCATACCATTGCACATCTATGGTCTATAAAAAACATACCCATGCAGTTTTTCATCATCATAAATCCACTTTCATAGCCTTCAAAACATTCACATTCAAAGTCTCCAGGAGTATTCACACAGATGCCTTGGCCACAAAGATCAGGGGAGATGCGGCATTCATCAATATCTGTAACACAAAACACATTCACAGTATTTTCAAAAAAAATTCCTTTTTTTCTTTTGAAATCAAAGTTATGAGAGCTATATCCATGCAGTTTACCTGTGCAATTCCTCTCTTCAGAATCCAGGGCAAATCCACTGTCACATCTACACTTAAAACTGCCAATGGTATTTCTGCATTTTCCATGGGTACAAAGACTGGGGACCATTTTACATTCATTGATATCTGAAAATGAAACAGTAAGGACATACGACGTTATCGCTTTATACAAAAGCAGCACACAAAAGGACAATGCTGACTCAGAGCTCATCCTTTCTCATGATAATGACCCCTCCTTTTGGGAAAATTGTAGACCACACTACATGGGCTGATACTGACTTCCATCTAACCAACAACATAGCACTGGAACCACCAAAAGCACTTTCTGCCATAAAATGGCATTACTCTCCCCTTCGTCCTGCAGGATCTGTTCTGTAGGTCACTGAAGTCAATAATAAGATTTCAGTGGACAGAGGATCAAACCTACAAAGGCAAAGAGTGCTTCCAAAAGAACCACTCTTGTCTTCTGGTTTCTGAGAAAATAAATGTGACTTCTATGAGTCACAGAAAACATAACAAGCATAAATAAAAGCACATGTCACTGTTCTTTAAGAATAATTAACTTAGTAACTTAGTAACTGTTTATAAAACTAAGGCTGAAAGTAACAACAGCAATTGTCATTCATATATATTTTTCCCCTTTCAGACTTCAGAGTGTTTTGGTTTGGGGTGACTGGCTTTGTTTATAAACATATTCACATCCATTTGTGCTTTTGACACTGTCCAGCTTAACCCCACTGCTAACCCTGGAACGATGGCTTTCAGCACATGATGCTAGGGTGTCACCGTGTGATTCCCATTGCATGATGGAAGTTTACCAATGACAGTCATAACAAGACTTGGTTTACAATAAATTAAATGCTGCTGATTTGAGCCATCATCCTGGAAACATTTCTCTCTACTTCTCCAAGTAGCTCCACAAGAAATTCCCAAAATCGTTCACCTTCCCTTGCTTGCTCCACAGGAGAATTAAAGTCATTGCACCTTGCACAGGTAAGGATTGCTCTTTCAACACATCCAAAGCTGACTGCTCAGTTTGTTCCAGTTCTTGTACTAATGAGGTGCCAGCTTTTCAAAGCTATTTCACCAGCCAGAGGTGCCATTAGATGAAACACAGGAGGCAGAGTCAGGCACAATTTAACCTCTCTAGTAGAGACATAAATTTAATGGTTTGAAGCTGCAATATTATGTGCTATTTAATGGTCTGTGACATAGACTAGCTTATCTTATTCTGGCCATAATTTCCATGAAAGCTAATTGGATTTTCAAATGTGCTTTAAGGTGAGTGAAGTGCCTGACTCTCACTGAAATCTTAAAACTCACAGGAATTGTTCAAGGGAAGAGTAAAAGGGAAAGCCAGAAGGATTTACTGGCAAGGAACTACAAAGAGATCACATACCTTTAGAGAAAGGTTTCCCAGTTATCTCTATCTTTGTAGAGAACCCAGATCCTCTTGGACAAAGAGCATCAAATTCAGGTGATCCCTTCAGAGGACACTCCTCACACTCAAAGCCCCATGCTGCCCCCACAGAACAGCAGCAAGCATCCATTCGGTGTCGGCCTGGGATTTGTGAGGTGCATTGCTCATCTTCATGCTGCAGGTAGCAACTCTCCAAGCGAATGTCTGTTGGATAATTGAACAATATGTTGAGAGAGAAAGAGAAAATTTAGTTCACCGCAGAGGAATCCTTTTCCAGAATCCCTTCACAGGACAGTCTGCTCCATGTTTTTGTGGACTCAGAAGAGCATACCAAGCACACTGCATAATTCCCAACAGCAAAATATTAATGGTAAACTCAAAAGTTAAGAGTTGAAGTAAGTTTAAAGCACCATTCTGAAAATGGTGCTCCTCGTGAAGTCTTTCAGATGAGAAAAGGATTTTAAGCATTCCAGCTTATTATATCTATATAAGGCCTTTTAATTACTACAAGCTACACCTTGTTCTGAGACACATCTTAGGCATTTACTGTCATATAGGGACCAAGGTGTTTTGGATGGACAGCATATAAAACTTGGATATTCTGTTGTACCCTCCATTAAGGTGTATGGTGTGCCTAAGAACACCGCATCTCTCCTGAGACTCCTGAGTCCCAGCCCATAGCAGTCCCCCCACCATCTCTTCCAACCTTGGTGATTTCAGTGGGGCTGCGAATGAAGAGCGCTAAGAGCACAGGTGATCTGTAGGGAACTAAATCAATGCTATTCATCAGCTAGCAGATGGTGATGGGCTTTAGCTACTACCATTGGAATCTGTTCATACCCCCTCGGAACTAAGTTCATGTCCCTGATTGATTCCATTTGCAAATTACTTCCGTGGACAGAAGTAATTTTCCTTACTTGTGAAAACACGCAGCGGAAACACTGCTCGCCACATAGATTTGCTCTTCCCTAGTAGACCTGTAAATGGAATTAATACCTACCAAGACACGTCCGTCCAGAAGCATCTAAAGTCATTCCATTGGGGCACTGGCAAACAAACGATCCCAAGGTATTGACACACTGCCCGTTTGTACAGACTCCAGGAAACACCTCACATTCATTTACATCTATTTCCAAACAAAATGTGAAAAAAAGTAATCAATAGCATGCTAAACATGAACAAATCAGAAAAGTATGAACAGTCTAATGTTTGGTTTTTAGGATAAAATACAAAACCACAGCAGTTTACATGGCCTGACAAAATTCCAAATATTTAGGATTTCCTATGCAAGTCAGCCAGAACCAATTAATTACAGAAAACTGCCGATGATTAGAATACATGTTGCTATTTGCCATTTCTACACATACTGAAATCAAAGTCAAAAGTAACAAAAAAAGGGAGGGGCATTTAAAAATTTCATACTCACTGTGGGCCAGATTTTTGAAGCAAATGGGCAAAGAAAGACAAAGGTAAGTGTATAATGAGATTATGCATTATTCCAACGAGATCAAGTTATGCTGGGTTTTTTTCTTTTTTGGGTTTTTTTTTTCCATTTCTGTATTTTTAATGTTTGTATCTTATCAGGCACACCTCTGCATGTCTGGAAACTACAACGCTGTTTGAAATCTGGCCCTATGACCTTGTCAGCAATTAGTAACTTTATATAGATGAAAATAAACTCCTTACGACTGCACACAGAGTTTAACTTCATTAAGTAAAGACTGTATTTCTATATGTATGTGGCAAATTTAGCACTTTCGGTAAGGATAATTTGATTAACTGTGTTAGCTTGGCCTGAGCATAAATAAATATTTAGTAATCTAAGTGTGGGGTCCTCCCACCAGTGTCCTTTTTGAAAAAAGCACACGCTTCACAACTGCCTTTGAGAAAAAGGCTCCAGCACCAAATACGGCCCAAGATGAAGCATGACAGGAGAGGATAAGAACAAGAAATTAGAAAAGAATGATTCTGATAATCTATAGCTGAACACTCATGTATAGAGTAATCAAGAACTGGGTAGGTTGGACTCTCTACTGCAAACACACAAAACTCCTGGTGTGAACAGACTGCAGCTCTCAAACCACAATTAGCAACGTGGAGGATAAACATAGGGTGGACATCAGTGGTGTCTGCCCTTGAAGAGATATTACAAATAAAGGGCCCATATTGACTAGAAGGCAGGAAGTAAAAAAAGCCAGTAGACTATTAGAAACCACTGAAACACAGTTCATGGCCTGTGAGCCATATTCCAGCTGACAACTCCAGGGCTCACCCGTAAACTAGAGGAACACTGCCAATTTAGCTTGCTTATTTCCTTGCACAAGGTCCATTACTCATTTTACATGGGTTGTGTATGGGAGAACTGAGTATCACCTTTTGGGAACTAAACTTACTCCCTTGTCCTGTCTCTCGCTTGCCAGTAAATTTCCTAGAGATCATCCCCCGTCTTGAAAAATGCTTACATTGGTTGAAACCCAAATACGGCTTTAGTATGTTAAAAGCAGGGGAAACTACTCTGAAAAATCTGGGGCTATCCAGGTCCCATTGAAATAAGAAAGATTAAAGCATGTAATAGATGTAATCCAAAGTGCTGGTAAAGGAAATGCTGAAAACAGCTATGTCTACATCTTGGAAGGACAAACTTTCCATCCCAGCAGTGTTGAAAA
The DNA here is from genome assembly GCA_013398295.1 of Chionis minor. Classification (NCBI taxonomy): domain Eukaryota; kingdom Metazoa; phylum Chordata; class Aves; order Charadriiformes; family Chionidae; genus Chionis; species Chionis minor. The sequence goes on from VZSF01004641.1 coordinate 594,037, forward strand.
TGTTCTAAGACTTTCCTTGTGAAGAGAGATAGGTGGGGCCACTTTTTTTTTTTTCCCCCTTTTCTTTCACATACACTACAGAAAGTGTTGCTGAGGTCAGATAAGTTATGTACAGTGGGTCTGCAGCACAGACGTGCCAAGATATTCAGTCATCATTTGGAAAGCAAAGAATATGTGTGAGGGTGTTCCTCTTTCTTTAATTTTTTTATTTTATTTTATTTTTTGTTAAGGAAAAAAAAACAATGTTTCTTTGTGGAAGGTACATATGGGAGTAATTTTTAAAAAATATTTTAACTGCAGTGTCATGTCAGATGTTGTCAGTCAGGATGACCCACAGCAGTTTGAGACTCTCTGAGCTTCTGCATATTATGAAAATATGCAGTACTTTGCCAGGGGTTCAAATCAATTCAAATGAAGATGAAATAGGGTGGGACCTTCAATTCTCACAGAATAGTACAGTCATCTCATACCACGCAAAGAGCTACACATTTAAGAAATCTTCAACCGTCTTTTTAACCAAAACTTAACTGTGTCCTGATGCCTTTTTTTTTTTTTTTTTAAGAAGACAATGAAACTGGCTTTGGAACGTGTCTGATTTCATATAATGTTGCAAATGAAGAAAGCCAAGGTTAAGGGAAAGAAAAACAATGCAAACCTTTCATGTGAAATATCGTCTTTAAACATTCTTTTTCTAAAGTATAGCAATGGCTTGTCATACCACTGTATCAATAATGCCCTGTTTTATAACATACATAAGATGTATACTTTGCCCGAATAGGTTACCCAGTTAACAGTATTTGAAGAGCGAGAACCATCTCCTTGTACTGTTAGATACTATATTTGCAAGTGTGTACTTTGAGATAAACTGTGAGTATGTAGGAATGTTAAACAAACTGAAACCAAATTCATCCCTGACATAACTCTAATGAAGTCAATGGAACTACACGAGGTAAGAATTTGGCATAGTGTTCCTCTGTGCTAAATTAACCACTTAAATCAAAACACTGGCATTTTTTCATTCAAGCTCTGATTTATGTTAAGGTAACAATAAATACCTTCACACAATGTTCCTCTTATTCTTGAATATCCCTTTTGACATATTGGGTCTGTAAAACAAACAAAAGCGCACTTTTAGAATGCTAGAGTCCAAAACTCACCATTAATTTCTTGTGCAAAACTGATCATGTGAAATATTACCCTGAGTTTATTGCTATGAGAAGTCTGAAAGCTAAGACAGTATTTCAGTATTTTCTGAAATAACAGATAAGATGGGGCAACTACATAAACTATAGTGTCAGCCATTATCCTTTTTTGCCTCCTGCATGTCTTAGATAGCTAACCCAAAAGCAGTTATATGATTCTTGCTTCATTCAAATCAATTAATTCATTTAACCTGATCACAGCACATTACAGCCCTATTTAACATGGATGGATTCTGCTAAGATATACTAAAGATTTGAGCAAACTAGCAGCTTTCAGCATATAGAAACAGCAAGCTACACGCATTTCTGCATCCATCAGCTCATCCTTGGGTTCCCAGCCCATCCCACAGTTCAGTCTGATTATCAAATGAATATGCAAAGACCTCAACCCATTTCTTGATCAACCGTTTGATTCCCTAGGTCATCAGTTAATCTACAGAGTATAATAACAAGGGCTACTCCCTCTCCTCCCTCCATTACCACACCAAAGATCCATTTGTTGCAAACATTTTCTTGCGAGCTCTGGGGAACATGCATCTATTGCTACATCATTAGGAACTGTAGATCACTAATTATGACAAACCATGCTAAAGTAATGCTGCAAGTTACACTGTAGGTGTGGTCCCTTCCCCTCAAAATTTAAACTTATAAAATTTTTACTATAAAATCCAAAGTTAGAACCTTCTATAGCTACACGCTACCTCTCATACTAAGACTTCTCCTTTACAGACTGAATGAGGAATGAGTGCTTGATAATGGAAAGTTATTTGTCTAGCCTGTGCCCAAACTTCTATGACAATAACATGGGACAACACCTCAGAATAAGAAAAATTCTAGATTCCTGAGGCAAATGAACAGCGTTACCTCGTTCACATGGTGTACACGGGCTTCCCCAAGCAGCACCTAGTGAGGAACAGCACTGGGACTTCAAAGTTGCTCCGTTGATATTTATTTCACATCTTCCATCCACTATATTCTGCCAACAGGTACCCTTAACAGTTTCTGTTTGGAAAAAACCCCAAGGTATTGTCATGCAGATTGTTTAAAATTATACATTAATATATTTGCAAACACACTTGAATTTAACCATGAAAAAGAATCACCCTTCCATTATAACTTACCACATCAGATCTGAATTTATTTTAAAAGCCCTTAATTTATCCTTCTCTACGCTGGACTACAGCCTGAAATCATCCCAGCTCAGAGCTCGTGCCAATCCTAGTTTATGCTTATTGACCTTAACAGGGAATATCTCAACACCATTCAAGACCTGAGTCATTGTATTTATTACGACTCAGATTAGAGACACATGCAGAAGAATGGGGTAGATATGAACCCTTGATAGATCTTCCATTAATCTATTTGATCCCCCAGTCTGGAGATCTGATCTTCCCATATGGGGAGAGGCAGGATATAGCTAAGTAGCAGTCACAGCCATAGTTCCACAGTTTTCCTTACTGACTAGGCAACTGCTATAAATTACCGTCCCTCCAGAACTGGTAAGGGAAGAAACTATGAGTCCACCAAGTATCTGAGTCACAGCATTGTCCGTGGCTGCTCTTGAGCTGGTCTGGACTGTACACAACTTACTCATGCTCCATCTCAAATAGAAAAATGGTCTTTCCAGAACGCAGACCTTAAAAGAACATGTCCACTTCTCTTGCAGGAGGAACTAAGTGGGTGAACATAGTTCTGGAGAAGTAGCCTTAGCATTTCTGTATTTGTTACAAAAAAATTTCATCTCTCATTCATACATGACATGGAAGCACGCCATGCTCCCAAGTGCTAGTCACACTGTATGTATCCACAATAATGGTGAAAACACTGTCTTAACATTGTTTCTGTAATGTTGTCCACTGAATTTATCTACAGAAGTTATTTTTAAATATTTTCTGAACTTGCTATGCAATGTTTGTATGTCACTGGAAATTTTCAAACAGTAAACATAAAATCTTCAGAAGAATAAATACCTATGCAGATGGTTTTGGTTGTATCCAAAGTACTTTCAGGAGAACATTCACAAGCAAAAGAGCCTGGTGTGTTTTTGCACACCCCATTAACGCAGGGGTTAGATTCGCACTCATCAATATCTAGAAGAGAAACACATTGCCATTACAGCCAGGAAGCGTTAATAAAAATACAAATAGACTTTTTCAGGTTACGGAAAATGGAAGAAGCTTCCCTCATGACCAGTTTTCCTGATACTCTGTTTTCCTATTATGAAATTCTTCACTATAGATTAATGATGCATGTGTCCTAAAGACACACTAACGTGTTAGAACATTAAAACGTTGAACTTGGAAGCAGCGTCTCATTTTTCAGTGATATCCAGCTATTGCCCTGCTCTGTGGCGATGGGCTGTGTTGTTTAAATGACCTGATATACATCCTGTCTGTGGCTCAAAAAGGGTTCAAACTAGGAGCCATCTGGCTCTGTTCTCCACAGAAGAGAACAGATTTGTAAAATTTGGTTTTTCTCAGGTTTTTCTCACCCTTGGCACAGTGTGGGCCCACTGGTAGTAAATAAGGAGAGTGCTAGTACAGACCTAATACAGACTATTCCATGGGGTTACTTAAGGCCTTCATTTTGGCTTTGTCTCTCCTTGTTTCCCTACTTCCACATATAATTTCTTTATGCAGTTTTGAGTTCTACACATTATATCCTCATCAAGGTTCAAAGTATTTCTGGCACAATCCGAGAACAATCCAGATGAATAAAACTACGATGAAATAGAGTATTACCAGTTACCTTCACATGTCTTTAAGTCAGGAGTGTATACAAATCCTTTTGGACAGGTGCAGGTGAAACTTCCAGGGGTATTTCTGCATTGCCCGTTGTCACAAAGCAGCATGTTCAGTGCACATTCATCAATGTCTATAATGAAAATCAAAAACTTTTTAAGAAAGAAAACATTTCTGGAATAGAAGCCATGACAGAATTTTCCTCCCAGCAGCCACATTTCATTGGATTTTTTGTATGTGGAGAGAAGAAGGAACAAAGAGGGGAGAGAGAGAAAGAGAGAGAGAGAACACTCACGCACATGACTTGCACTCCTTTTCAAAGACACTGAAAAGATTTCCAGATTCTTTTCGCGGACAACAGGCTTGGAATTATTTCAAATGGAAACAACCATTCCAAATAAACTAACTCTAAAGATCCCACTTACTGCACCTTCCTTCTTCATGAAAACTATCCTTCAAATAATGTAAACAATAATAGTTATATGAATTCAAACCACACAAATATTACCTACAGAAAAATTAGTATTTTCATTCTGGTTTTTAAATAGTGAAAAATAAAAAGAAAAAAAAAAACCTTCTCTGTATATTTTTGTCAACTTTTTCCTATGCTTTATTCTCTAGCAGGTCGCATTGCTTTTAGAAGAGCTTGTACTTCCTTTCTACACATATACATAATATGTGACAGCCAAAGTATGGTTCAAAATAAAGCTGGGAATCACAGTGTCATCTTGCCTACATTATGGAATAGGTCTACGCAGTCTCTGATTCTCTGCACAGCAGTCCCCACAGTCATGAAAAAAATGAGGCGAGGATTGGTTTGGAAAGCTTTGCTGGTGATCCTGGTCTCTAAAATCACCATTTTTTCCAAGCTGGCTCTGAACTGTCTTAGATGTTACGGTTAACAAGGCCAATGTAAGTCTACGCTTGCTTCAGAGGTGAAAAATTTAAATAGAAATGCTAGTGCTAAATTTCAAGACCCCTTAGGAAATCTTTGGAAGAGCTGTGGTCATCAGAGAGAAGTTGCAAGAAGGTGGAAATGGGCCATGAACAGCAGGTGAAGACCAGGAGAGACCTCGAGAGCAGACAGGAACAATTGGCTAAGTCAGAGAGGCTTCAGAAAGTGTTGAGAGAAGTTGGGAAGACTCAGAGGGTCAGTGCAGCAGCTGGGAACAGCAAAAGTGTGAGGAAAAGCAGGGAGATTTGCAGAATAAAACAGAACGTGTGGGAAGCTTCACAGGAGTTCAGAAAAATTGAGAGAGGGCCAGGTAGAACATTATGGAAGAATGGGAAACAGCTGTGATGGAGCATGGATGTGGGCTGCAACAGGGTGGGCTGGGGAGCAGCTGGAAAACTCACAGATGGATGGGGAGAAGAGAAGGGATGCCATAAGCAGACACTGAAATGAGACATGGATAATTAAAGCCAAAGAAACAAATGGGAAAATGGAATGAATTACAGCATAACTCTTATCAAAGACAGATCAACTCTTATTTTTTTAAAAATAAGATAGTGGATAGTTTAGACTGGGATAACACAGATGACTTAAGCTATTTAGGTTTAAGTAGAGAATACAGAACCCAAATAAAATTATTATGTAAGATGGAGATAACAGGAAGGAATTTAAGAACTTTAAGGTGGATCCAGGGCTGGCTGAAGGAGAGATTACAGTAGGGTATATTAAAAAGGGGAGTAATCGCCATGGAGAGAGGATATTAGCAATGCCTTTCAGGGATCAGTCTTGGGACTGGTCCTGTAAAATATTTGTTGCAATGTAGAAATAAAAAATGAATGAGATCAAAAACTGTGGACAATACTAAGCTGGAAGTCATTACCAATACAGAGAATCATGCAAGACTAAATTTATCTTCACAATGTGAATGAGAGAAATAAGATGAAATACAATCACCAATGTTCAAAACCTTGCAATTAAGGACCAATAACTATAACACCCTTTAAACCAGAACTCATCACTTGAAGGCTATCGAGGAAACTCTGGATGTAACTCCCAATTAGAGGTTGACTTTGATCCCTAACTGTAACATGTACTTGAGAAAAGACTAACACACTCTAGAATCAATTTAGGCAGGATATTCCTAGGGGCAATGGAGAATTACTGGACAACTATATAAGGCACTGGTCAGACCTCATGAAAACACTGTATACTGGTCAGATCCATCCTTTTCAAGAAGGCTGCAGCCTTTGCTTTTATGAAAAGACTGAAAGTGTGGGTTTGGATAGTTTAGCCAACAAAGTTTGAGAAAGGATATGATGATTCTTTATAAATACTTTGGGGATAAGTGCTGACACAGTGCTAAGTCAGAGGATAATATAAGTACAACATCAACTAGTAATAAAATGGTAACAAATAAATTTTAACAGGAAACCAGAAGAAATTTCTAATCAGTTGTGCTAAGGAGGTCTGGAACAATGCACCAATGGAAGAAAGTGGAAGAAAGAAATTTAAAGGGTTTTAAGTTATGGGATTTCAATGAGACTGTGTAATGGAACAAGAGAATTGCCAGAATTAAAATTTGTAACAGGAGTCTGCAGGCATGTGATGGTTGGCTTTTTTTATATTCCAGATAGTGTGAGAAGAGACTGGACTGCTACTTATTTGAATTCTTTTTATCCCATGCCACAGTGCTTCCACTGGTCACCTCTAAGGAGTAACAAGAACTTATTTCACCTTTTCTGTGATAAAAAATTTGGCTTTACATTTTTTTCGCTTGTACAGCACAGGAAATCAGCCCTAGCTAGAGACACCACACCATCAGATTCTGCTTGTGCTTCCAATGACAATAAATTTTCCCATGTCTGGCCAGTACACTTAACGCAGTTAAACCAATAGCCCTGTCTGAGAGCTGAAAGGGAATTTTCCCCAAAAGTCACAGCTGGGAGAAACCATGTAAGCCTTCTGTAGCACATGTGATGCTTATCTTCTTAGGATCGGTTGGGATTTTTATTTAAGTTCCCTGCTCTTGGAGACACCTAGCATAATGATTATCCTAGAAGCCTCCTGTGGTGCATTGTAATTGTAGGATCTGGCTTCTTTCGATTTAAAGAAACCCTGATACTGCAGAGTGCATGTTCAGTGGACTTAACTGAACTGGATGTTTATTGCCTGCTTGCCAGTGATTTGAGTCACTGATGGCAATGGTCCCTTACAGCCCCACAGCAGAGGATTTTATGAGCATTGCAAAGCACTGAAATTAAAACAAGATTTCAGCAGAAACATCCAGAAATATCAGAAGAGCAGCTAGTGGATCTGATGAAACACAGGGAAAAAAAAAAAAAGTGAAGGATAAAAACTAGCATCAAACTTCAAAATGAAAAACGGGACATTTCATACCAATGCAGTTTTTCCCAGTTGAATCCACTTCATATCCAGGGTCACAAATACATTTGTATGTTCCATGCAGATTCTCACACCTTCCATTTGGACAGAGATCAGTATCCAGTAAGCACTCATTAATATCTACATAAAGGTAAAAAAACACAAACAAAAAAATGAGACCCAGTTGTTAAGGCGTTGTGTGGGTTAATCATCCAAACTAGAAGAAGATGTATTTTCGACATCGCTAACATTGGCTGCTCCAGATTTACAATCACGCAGTCCTGATCAGGGACTTCACACCTAAATATTCACACTGAAGAGAAAAAAGCTGCCCTTTCGCACTGATTTAAGACCATCTCCAGCCCATAGACATTTAAGACACTTGCAACCGCAAACAAGAACTGGGATATTAAACTGGGGTCTTATGTTTACTAATGTACTAATACCCCTCCTGTATCCCCTGATCCATAGCATTTGCAGATGGCATCATTCCCCAAAGCATGAACCTCCATCCTTTTTGAATGCTTTTCCCTCTCTACTGCCAGCAAATCTACTAGTGAGCATCGGCTGACTTAAGAGTTTGCAGTTTCATCGTTCTAAGACTACAAAGCTTTTATTGTAATCATTTGCTCCTTCTCTGTAGTTAACCTAACTCTGTCAGCCTGGGCGTTTTGACTGACGAAAACATGTGAGGAAGCTCAATGTTCAACATGGCTTTATTCTTCAGGATGATTTCAGTTGAAATGTTTAAATATGACTTACATATTATGATTTCTAATCAATATAGGTAATAACACTTCTCAAAAATTTGCGATTTTTTTATAACAGCGCTCTCATACATTCTGTGGCATAAAATAGAGAGGGTGCATCAGTGACATGGCATGCTCCACTCATTTCATCCTAAATTATTCTGATGTGCTGCAAATAGCCATCTGAATAAGCCTTTATTCCATTCTTTCCTGCCGTCATCCCCACCAGCATGTCTGACAAATCAAGGGTATCAAGGTAACACTTTTAGCCAGTATTGCTATAGTTTGAATTACATTAGGTGATCTTACCATTTCCTCCTGCGGTCATGCCAGTTCCACTGCTGCATAGAGCCTGATATTCAGCTGAAAAAATAATATAATACTTACTGGAATATTCATTCTTAGCTCATAGCTTTCAGCATCGTCATTTACAAATGCCAGTCAATTATTCAAATGAAATAACATGCCTTTCAGTTATTCAAAAAACATTAATAGCCTCACAGTGTTTGGAACCTGTGAAACAGTTTAGTAGATTCAGAATCTGCATCTGTTCATGAAGATGGATGAGTAAAAACTTCACATGGTGAGCATTTAGGAATAGACATAAACTTCATGCTGGCCCTCCTACACAAATGAACCATATAACATATTCACAGCAAGATTCTCTAGAACTTGTATGTCCAAGCCCTTGCTCAAGGTCCACATTCAAAGTGACCAGGAAACAGAAAAAGTTTTCCTATAAATCTTGCCCATCTTTAACTTCATTTAGCAGGAGTGTCTTCAGGAGTTTATAGCAGATCAAGGATCATTTATCCTTAAAAAAAAAGTAATTAAAACATGTATCAAAGTATCTCAAATATCTCAATTGCTGCTAGGTTCAAGTTCTTTGTTTGAGTTCAGAACAATTAACAAAATAAACTGACAGCCAGATCAGCATTAATCGTTGCCATATAGGTCAGCATTTTCCAATATATTTGCACTTTAGTGACAGCCCAAATAATTACACTGCTAAAATTAATACATATTAAAGATATTTATGCAATTAGCTGTCTTTTCTTTAAGGAAAATCACAAGCAACACATCTCCCAACATTATCAGAACCAGCAGATTAATATGTACCCTGCTTGAATCAGCTGCCACTGTATGTGAAAGCAGACCTGCTCTGGACTTGCATCAGCAAAACTTTTAGTCTAGAACAGCAGGAACTTCTGCAAAGAGTTTCTGAGGAGCACAGAGAAACAAATGTCTTCCTTTCAGGAATTTTTTTCAGTCTCTCCGATATAATACTCCTCTCTAAGAAATCTTTTCCTTCCCTCCCCCACTCAAAACCCGAAGAAATGCTACACCTCACCCTACCCGAGATGGCATTTATTTTTTTTTTTACAATTGAAGAGGTGGGCAAAATAACACAGGAGAAATAGCTTCCATATACATAAATATTCTGCTAAAGTAATTCAAATATAAAACAGAACTCAATAATACAGAGCCCAACATTTACAAAATATTTCAACTCTACTGTACAGTAAGGAGAGACCACTGATATCAGCAGAAGCTGCTGGAAAGGCTCCTTCCTATTCTGGTAATGCTTCCGTGGTGTTTTGCTATTCTAACTAACACAGCATGTTATAAAATGGTGGTCAGCAAATTCCTGCTGAAGAGCTCACATCAGCTCAACCAGCCTAATTTGTTACAACTGGTTTTGTCTCTCTAATGCTTTTCATAAAGCTATCAGTTAAACCTGAGATTTTAAAATTAAATCTAAAATTATTTTTGCCTGTAAAGCAGATAACGTGTTACTTTTAGATGCTTTCCAACTACATACTGAATGGCATATTTTGTCTATATGCAACAACAGAGCTGCTGAGTGAAAAGAATCACTCAATAGAGCTGGGCTTCAAACTAGCTCCCTGCAGTCAGTCACCTCCATGAAACCAGGGTCTTTCTATTTACTGGGCGCAGGACAAGGACTGTGGACTTCAGCACTTGGAAGAAGTGCTTTCCCAAAAGCAGATTCTGCCCATAAGAACGATTAGGATTGCTTTCTTGCCACAGAGAAGTTATGTTCCAGACAACTTTTCTTGGTGGGGGGGATTTCAGTGAGAGACTCAAGTATTCTCAACCAACTTAACTGGTTGTTTTTGCATCGACTATCCAAAGGCTACTTACTGTATAAACTATTTCAGATCACTTGAAGGATCTGAAACAATTCAGGCAGCAAACATCTGACCGACAGGTGTACATAAGAATTTGAATATATGAACTACTCAAGATGTTTCCATTAATAACTTGAGGTCAAAATGATGTTTTTTGTTATCCACATCTATCAAGTTTCTTGTTTGGAAATCTGTTTTAGTGCGTGTAACAACTCTGGCCCCAGATACTGGCATTTACTGTTGCCTTAAAAAATTCTCTTCTGTACTCTTCCAACATGTAAAATAGCAGATTGCTCAAAATATGTAGCAAGTTATAAGACAACTTAATCCTCCTGACTTAGGGTGCAATGTTAATATAAAATTGTATTTTACCTTTTTAAAAATAGTTTATCAAGATAAAGCTAAGATTAGAATACGTACCAGTAAATATGCCATACCTGAATTTTGCGCTGGGCAGGGCTGACAGGGCTCCCCAAAGGCGTAATCAGTGCTGGCGCAACAACACTCTGATTTTGTAACTGCACCGGTTAATGGTCTCACGCATTGTCCTCTCTTGTAGCCACCATAGCATGTGCTTCGCATATGTGTATCTGAGGAAAGAAATCTCTCTTGGTCCTGCCATAGCCAACTATACTGCCATAAATTACAATAAGTATTAAATCTAGCTTGGGTTGTCATAAACACTGTAAAACAGCTGTCAAAACAAAACATCTTTCATCATTTCCCTATGTTTTTCACCCACCTATACCCTTACTCTAACTAGGGACAGGAAACTCTTCTTCCTCATGCTCCTAAGAGTTCACACATACAAACTAGTTACTGCATTTAATGACTTGACATGTATTAATGAACTACTAGGGGAACAACCGATACTTAACCTTGATCTAGCAAGAAGCCACAGGGAAAAGGGACAAAGTCTCTGCAGCGTGACAGAGTAATTATAATTACTCACTTGTAATTTGACAGGCCCAGTGGCAGGATCTCAGTGCTAGAACCAAGTATATCTCAAAACTTCCGAAAAAAACTCAGTACTGTTTATTTTATTCTCAGAGTCAGAAAACTGATTTGATTTTAACAAGAAGTATTTTCTCTCCCCCTCCCAACCTTGTTAGTTGTCTCAGATTCATCAAGCCTAAAGTCACCAACGGTGCCACACCCTAGCATTCGCTCCACAATAAACTAAAGCTTTTCTTTTTTTTTTGTTTCATTTTATACCTGAAAAAGGTAGAATGAGAGAAAAAGAAAAATTTTCATAAGGAGAAGATCAAAAAATATGCTGCCGTTAAAAAAAAATAAATCTATTTTTGCTTGTAAAAAAACAAAGATAATGATATTATTTCAAAGATAAATGATATTATCATTTATTAATTGATATATTATATCAGTAATGATATCCCAGTGATACGACTTAAAGTGTTTGTCTTTTCAGGTCCAGGGGTGACACTCCTCACCTTTTAAAATCTGTCCCATAATGACTGTCAAGAAACATAGAGTTTTAAAATCAAACACCTGTAGAGAAACAGGCAGAAATAGAAAAATCGGTATGTCCCACTCTAAAAAGACGTGAAAGGGTAATTAAATCTTTAAGCTTTCTGACAAATGAAGAATTTTACATTGACAGAAATGGGGCAAATTCTCACCTACTCAAAACTGACGCACACTACTCGCCTCCAACAACACTATGCTGTAGACTACCTGACCTTGTGGTTTGGCCCACACATTTTTTCCTCTTTAAATACAAAGGAAACAAACAAACAAAAAAGAGCAAAATGGGCTATTAGAGTAAATATCCCTGAGCTGTTAGTATCCACTATAATTACCACTCACCAGTCCATGACAAAATGGTAAATTCTACATTCAAACTTGATCTGTCCATCAGACTAGCATTAATGCCTTAACACTGGTTAATTGTGACTTGCCACATACTAAGCTTGTCTTACCGACACACACACGTCCGTCCAGTCCTACTGCAAGGCCAGGGAAGCATTCACATCTGAAAGAGCCATCAGTGTTCACACAGCGCCCGTTCATGCATATTCCAGCTGTCTCACACTCATCGATGTCTGTTGGAGAACAGAATGAGCTTTATTAGAAATTAAACTACATAATGTTCAACACTTCGCTCAAACTTGCGTTTGTGCAGCTTATTTTCATCGTATCCTGTAAAAAATACAAAGCGTAAATGGAAACTAGTTCAAGTAAAGGTTTTATTAACGATTAATTGATTCTGTGAAATGGAAAAAAAGAAAATGCAAAATTCAGAAGAAAAATACCGAACAAAATTATTTCACTCTCCTTGGAGAGGCAAAAGGGACTACACTTTTCTGACTTGTTCCCAAGGGGTACACATTCAGATTTAAGGGTCATTCAGACAAAAACATAATCGGAGGAAGGAGGAAACTGTGACTGCTGAGACAAAGGACTTCTGTAGTGTGTAACAGGGCATTCCCTTGCTGTATTAACAGTTAGTTTATGCTGTAAGAAATCAGTCCAGATAGCAAGTTGAATTCACAGGGCCACCAAAGAATTTCCCTTCCTCCTGCTGCGGGTTCGGTTTTTGGAAGTACATCTGAATGTCCACAGTCAGACCCTGCCCGGACACAGGGTCTCTCTGGTGATCTGCATGACAATTAGGTTTTCCTATCAGATGCTCATTACAGCCCATTTCATAAACTTTCAATGGACAGACTGCACTCCAGCCTTGAAAGGAATCTGTTAATGATTTGAGCCCTGAGCAATTGCTGAGCACAAGCTACCATCTTTGCCCAACAATAGTACATTGAACAATAAGGCCCTCAGCAATGAGATACAAGAGCGAAGCTCTATAATATTAGACTATCACAAAGGGATGTTGAATTAGTAAAAAATTATATAGGCTGCATATCCTGTTAATAGCAAGATCGTTCTCTAGAAACAAAGAGCATGCCATTATTTTATGTGATTAAGAAAAGGAGTGTTTAAAATATTGTTTGGAAGTATGTATAACCTTTATAAAATAATCACTTCATAACAACTCTCCCTAATGTATACAAGAGACAGTGTGTGTGACAATTTCCTTTTTTCTGACCTTAAAAGGGCAAATTGAGAGTAAAACACCTCTGTGTTTTACTTAGTGTTGTTTGGCATAAAACATGGCTTGTATGATCCAAGATTCCTTTTTCAAACTGCATTTTAAAATAGAAGTTATATTTAAGCACATGGGCTCAATTCATTTCTGCTTCATCCTGCAATCTTTTGTTCTGTTTCAGACAAATCTTAATGCTTTTCCCACTTTAAATTTAGTCCTTACTCTGTGTAAGCAAAAACAGTGTTGGGACTTCAAAATATGCCCACACTATTTAACACTATAGTCTGTTATTTTGTTAGACAACACTGAACTCCTTTGACAGAAACAAGTACTCCTAAAAAAAACCCAACCAAACAAAAAAAACCAATTAACTTTCCTTTTTTAAGGTTACGTATAGAAACAGAAAGGCAAAGTTACTTTTTTTCCTTTTCCTGTAGTTAATTTTTTAAAAAGATTTTGTAAGCTAATAAAAGGTGGAACATGCAATCCATTTCCTTTCGCACCAATTTACAAATGTATTGAAAATACTGTTCTGTATGTTTTATAGAAAGGTAAACTGGCTCACTTAGAATTTCACAGATCAGCTGAAAACCTGGCTCCATTAAAGATGGGGCAAAAGGCTCTGCTTTTACCAGGGCTGAGATTCCACCCAGAAAATCAACTGCACACGCAGGCGTAAAGTCCAAATTTTTAACCGTGAAAAGGCTCCGCTGTCTCCTGTGGCAAAAGGCATCATTTGGACAACTTCAAAAATACCCATTTTTCTGACTTTTGCCAGAATACCTCAACTTGGTTCTGGAAAATCACCTAATGGACTCATTCTCCATGTCCATGAGTTTTTGCCTTTTTTGCTTGGCTTGCTCAGTAGTGCCAGCTCAGTACACTAAGTCCTCCAATTTTAACCAGGAAAAATTTACTCAGACTACTAAACTGCCATTTTCAGTTGCCTTGCAATAGCTTTCAATTTGGGGAATTCCTGTTTGGTCTGAAGATCAAATAATGTATGGAACAGAAATCATGCTTTAAACCTCTGCCTGCCTGATGTAAGTATTTTTGAAAAATCATCAGAAAATCATCAGCAAAAGAAGCTAATGGTGAATAAGTATAGTATGTCTTGTATTACAGGGAATACACAAGACTATGGTGCAACATTCTTTTTTGTCATGTTACTTCATAAAGCCAGAGTGGAATTTTTTACCAGACAGCCAAGCATATAGCCTGTACTTATACTTAAATTCCAGTTTCATGGAACTAAGTGTCATTTACAGTATCCCCAAGTCTGGGTTAGAAATTCTTCTTCACAGTTCAAAATTCAGCTTATATTTCATCAAATGAGATGTTTATAGGAGCAATGTGTTGCACACTGCAATTCTTATATTCCTTTACTGATCCCCCAAAGACTTTGGCAAAAACCTAAGTTCAATTCCGTTTCAAAACTGCTCAGGCAGGTAGCTGGTTTGCTGCAGGAATGTCAGCTTGTGCATACACACATTCCCAATATGCATGGGCAAGCATGAGCTTAGATTTTAAGCTTGTGTAAGATCTCAATGCACTCTCTTCACAAATTCAGGATATGCAGTATGAACAATGAGTGTTTGGAAGGCTAATTGTTCTGTTAGACAGAAGTTACTAACCCTGTACATGTGGTGTGTACAGAAAGGACTCAGTAAGGATAAAAAATAAAATGTACAGAAAAAGAGATTATTAAAGATCAAGCTTTTAAACTTTTATTAACATGACTGGAGACATTTACCAGAGAGTTGTGCTCTCTCTAGCCACTACATTCCTGGGAATTATTTCATGATACTTTGGGCAAGTGGAAGAAAGGAGACAAATATGAAGTTGGGAAAAAGTGTAATTTGGGCGTCAAGGTCTCAAAATCTGGTTTGATTTTGACCCAATAGTAATTTTAACATGTAATGAATGTTTGCATGCTCATTCATAGAGAACAAGGCTTACTGTAAGTGTTGAAAAGCAGTGGGAGAAATCCTTTATTTTACTATAAGTTCTGTTCCAACTTTCAGTAGGAATCAGTTGAGTTGCCTGCAATTTTGGATAATTTTCAAATATTCTTCCTTTGATGCACAGAAGTAACATTTCTCTAGGGCCAGAAACCCCTTTTTGGCTGTATCCATGCTCCTGTTTAGCCAGAAGGCACGTAACAGAAGCTGTGAAGTTGAGTATCATTGTTTTTTAAGTAGTCTGAAGCAATTTACATACCATCTTCTTGGATGGCATTTCAGTGCACAGACCGATGTAAAAAAAGAAAGGAAAAAAAAAAGAAAAAAAGCCACAAGATGCTCACAGCAAAAATCAAGATAAGCATTTAGGCTTGCCCTAGTGAGTCACATCCCAGCTAACGACACAGAGAGCAGCCAGTGGTCTTTGGGAACACAACTGGCTGATGTGCCAAGGCCTGATGGGCATCAGGTTCTTCCCTGCCAAGTCTGTGATCGAGCCTCGCTGCTGTCCCACACACAGGCCAGCTGGAAAATAAGCTTTGGCAAAGCACAGACATCCACCTACCACTTGAGAAACAGGTAAGAATGGAAATAAAGCTGACTGCTCTAAGTGTGTGAAGGCTGCAGCTAATGCAGCCAGTAGCTAAGGAGACACTTTTATGGATCTGTACATTTGTTCATTCAAGACACTAAAGAACAATTCATTCTCCCAATCAAAACCAACCCTAATACAAAGCAAGGATGGGGTCATCTCTCATTAGAAATGAATGATTCCCCCACCTGAAAGCTGGGTAGCACTGTCCTGCTTACCTAGTCTAAGAGTTATCAAATGCAAGAGAAGTTCTAGATGTTTTACCGGATTTATTGGCCTGGTTTGGGTCTAAAGTCTAAGTCTAGACACCACACAGTTCAGATGTAAGACTGGTACAGGATCCAAATTAATTCACCTTTCGTGTCAGTAACTCTCAAAACCAAATTGTTTATTCAAAAATTTACTTTTGTTATTGGTCGCAAAAAGGTGCCGCTGTGTGATCCAGTGTGACATTTTTTTAAATTTGCCAAAGTGTAAGCAAGCAGTTTTTCTGCCTTGATTCCAAGAGTTAAAAAATTTTAAATTTTTCAAACCAAAACCTCTAAGTAACTTGGCCCAGCACTCGTTTATTCCTTATTTCGACTTCTGCTTTGTGCCTATAAAACTCATTGAAACATGAAGATTTATACACACAAAGCTTCAAGTTCCTGATGGGACTAAACGGAAACTCTGATGACATAACTAGCAACCGGAACGCTGCAATGTCTCCCACAGGAGGTATTGCTGAGCTAGTGCAGCAAATGGAAAAGATAATCTTGCCGTGGTGCTCATGTCTGCATCTTGGTCACATAGGGTGCTGGGTACTCCCCAGAGATGCTGTATTGACTAGGAACACCCAGGCAGGAATGGGAGAAAAACCCAAAGAAGGCAGTAAGCCAGGATGTTTGTGTGGCCAAAGGCAGAAAACTTTAAAAGGCTAAACACAAAAAATGAGATATACTGGAACCAAACTGCAGAAGACCTCACAGACAAAAAACCTGGAGTTTAACTAGGTCAGATCACACAGAATATTTCCCACTGGCTGGTTAGGGCAGTTGCTCAACACTGTGGAGAAGACTGAGTACTGTCTTGCACAACGACAAGTCATTCTAGCTGATTAAAAAAGCATATCTGACGAGAACTCTGCCCAGTGTTTTTTGTCCGCAAGGATGACTGTATGGAAATAAGGCGATTCTCGAAGCTACCAGAGGGACATGATTCACAAGCTTTGGGAACCTGTAATTTTTTTTGCTTACCTCTACAATAGCGTCCATCCGATGCTAACTGGAAGCCCGGTTTACATATGCATTTAAAACTGCCATCTTCATTGATGCACATCCCATTGAGGCACATGTTCCTTATGCTGCATTCGTCCATATCTGAAAATGTACATAATAGACATAATGCTTATAACATTGCAGTACAAGAACTCTTACCAGTTATATCCAAAAGATAAACCCTAATCTCTTCCTTAGTTTTCAGAGCTATATGATAATCCAAAACATACAATGGGACACATGGCACTACCCTAGAGGATGTGTCAAAGCAATTACTCCATTTTTTCACAATGAATCATTACCATATAAAGGTATGCATCCAAAAAGAGCAAAGAGAATGAAAAACTGAGGAGAAACAGGACAGCTTAAGAACTACCAGTTGGTAAAAACCCTAAAAAAAGTGAGAAAGGTTATGCAATTGGAGAGGGTTTGCAATCTTCATGTAAATAGAAGCTAGGTTCAAAGCAGCCTCCCATTTGGAACAGTAAACACAATTTTATGTTACTAAGAACACCTGAAAAGGGAGCAGAGGGCATTTGTGTTTGGAGCGAAAACTTTTGTAACCTCCAGTTGCTGAGGCTAAGATTGGTGATGTGGGAGACTTCCCAGCACTGTGCTCAACCATGCATTCTGTGAGCACTTTCATCATCAACTTCCATTTAAAATAAAACCTACCCCACTCCCCTGGATTCAGGTCACACAGGAGGATACTTACTAATCATAGCTTCATAATAGCATTATTCACCCTCTGACCTAATGGCATGGCAGGAAGGATTCAAATAGGAGAAAGTGGAGGTCCCAGACACTGCTATTCTGAACCCTGCACAGTTACTCACACCAGAGAAAAAAGAAAAAAAAAAAANAGAATTCTGTGCTTGATTTGAGTAAGCTTTTATATCCTCTTCATCTTTATTTCGTCCTGGCATAAATGAAATTAGTTTTGGACGTTACATCCAAAAAAACCCCAGCATTTTATTTATTTTATTTACCAGTTTCATCTGAAGGACTATACACAGTTACATTAAGTATGGCACAATGCCATGGTCTATACTGATTAGTGTGTGTGCACATGTATTCCTAAGAATAAAACTCAATGCATTACACTGCCAGAGATGAAACTGTTTCATAAGTGGATGCAACAGACATTTTGGCAACATATGCAATGGAATTAAAAATGTTTTACCAGACTGCTGATGTCCTGGTTCTTATTACTATTAGCACATGGTATTTGGTGGGAAAGGAAGAAATCAGAATCGAGTTTTTTTCCAAAATATATTCATTTCAAAATATATTCACTCAATATAGTTCCATAATAAGACATTTTAAAAGCAGCTTATAGTGCTAAACTGTATCTAAAAAAGAGTCAGGAAAAACAAAGTCTTAAAATGTCTGTCTCTACCAAGGATTAACAGAATCACTACTAGCACATAAAATCACTGGATCATAATGACATTACAATATATTCGGAATCGTGCTATTTTCCTTAATATTGCAGCTGTCTTGGACAGAAATTACACTTCTAGACATGGTGTGTTTTCTTTTCACTTACAGGCTAAGTCAGACAAAAATAATTTATGATTTTAAAAAAAAAAATCATGTATCTATCCCAACCAGGAATTTTGGCATTAAGTCTTTGAGCTGAATCACTGAGATAATATTCTGCCAAAAATGTTTCTAAGAACAGTGCTTGAAATTCCTTTAACATATGAATAGATCATTGGGAACCCTCCCAAGGACCTTGGGAAGCATGATAAAGAACATTCTTCTTTTTCCCCCCTTTACTAAAGGTCTGGGAGGTAGGAACACATCAATTATGTTTACAAATTTTTCTTAAAACAGTTTTTATGGGTCAGACCAGACTGCATCTACATAAAACACATTGCTAGTCACCCAGTAAGATCCCATAAAGCATGCTGTTAAACACACAGTAAAATCAGGCAGCATGTGACTTGTGCTCTGCTTTGAAATGTACCACTCCCATCAAAGAAACTGCATTTTGCGATAGTGGTATGTGCTATTTCTCCTGCTGGACAGACATCCCGTTGAGGATTGCCAAGCCAAGCCTCCAGAACTGGCTGCAAAAGACAGTTTACTTGCCCTCTCAGATACAGCAAAAGGTATTTAGAAATTTGATTCCTTGTTCCTTCCCCCCCCAGCAGAGGTCCTTTTCTTTTTCCTTGCTGTGACTAAACCCTTGCAACTGTGTTTACTGATACGGAGTAACTTCAGAAAAGTCTTACCTTCGCAGTTTTTCCCATCAGCTGCCACTTGAAAGCCAGCATTACACACACAGTGAAAACTGCCATCTGTATTTATGCATCGTCCATTATTACAGATACGACCATTCTGTAAACATTCGTCAATGTCTGAAAGTCAACCAAAAGGAAAAATTAAATTTTGGGATTTTTCTTTTTTAGACTCAAGAGGATTTTTTCCCATTTGCCCTTGCCCTAGGTTTTTAACCCTACATGGAAACTGTATTCACCTGAGAAATGATTTATTTTGATTTCCATAACTGAACGTTATAGGGGTGGAAAATGTTCATCAGCTTGAAATGTCAAGAATTGCTGTGAAAGAATTTCAGTGAACATTACCCTGCAGCTTGTTCTAACAAGAATCAGACCCTTTCAATTGTTTTTTTGCATTTTTGTTCATCATGAAAATATTTTTACTGAAGTTTAACTTAACAATAGCTAACTACTGAAGGAAAGATGGGGGAAGCTTGTCTTTTGCTGCAGCTTTGTATGACAACAGGAAAGTTTGAGACTTTCCCACCTCAGAAGATATTTCTCCTGCTTATTTTCTATTTGAAACATCAGCTCCTCATTTCCCTCTCTCTGCAGGAGGTGCTTGGCAAGTGCTTTGGAGGACCTGAATAGTGATATCACACGAGGCTGGCAGCTCTCCCTCTCCTCTGAACGAGGGGAGAGGAGATGCTGAGACAGACTGTCTAGACATTTTTCAGATTGCTCAGTGTTCTCCATCAAGGCCTGGACCTTCTCCCAGAGATTCCTGCACACAGGGGACTCGCTTACAGAGATCTCAACCAGCCCATGCAGACCTATCTATCGTGCAACCACGCTGTCTTCCCAAATATCCTGGAGGTGCCCTTCCCCAGGTGCTCTCTGCAGAAGTGCAGTGCGGAGGAAGCGGAGCACAGGGTGTCCTCCCAAATGCCCCTGCTCTCTAGGCACCTATCTGAAGGCAAGCTGATGCCTCTTGAAACCATGAACCTGTATTTGCCTTCTTAGCAGCGCAGTAGTTCTGGGAAGCTGCTGAGAAATCCCTGAAAATAGCTATTTTGCAAGCAAGCAAACAGGCTAGCAGAGCCTGCTCAAGTGGCAGCTCACTGCAGTGGCAGCCTGCAGCCCTCTTGACTTCCAGCAAAAGCGTACGGGCTTGATAAACCTCCCCTCGTTTTATAAACAAGCATCACCTATCAGCAATGCAGAGAACTGAGTTTTCTCACTGCTCACTCCCTTTCCCTCCACTTTTGTGGCACTTGGTAGGACCTGAGCCTGGCTTCAGCTACTCCACCAGCTTTCCTCCTTAGCACAGGCAGAAATGCTACAGCATCTCCAGAGTTTTCTGGCCTTTTAGTTTTTAGAGTTCATTAGGATTTGCACTTTTATGCATCTGATGCCATCTAAATCATGATGCAAAAAATTAACACAGAATCTCATTGTTCTTTTCGTTCACGCAGCTGACCAGAGACCCACTGCTAGTTTATGTTACATTTCTAGCTTTCAAATTATGAAGTAACATTGTGGATTATTTTTTTCCCCCCTCAGACAAACTCGCAAAAATCAAGGCTCTCACACTGAAATGTATGTAATTGCTGCCATCTCCATGTAAGGTCTGACCTTCTCTCAGAAATGTCAGGTAGATTAGAGTAAGCACTTAGCTATTAAAGCCTTGACTCCCGTACAGTCATAGCTAATCATCATAAAATTTCACCTTTTTTTTTTTGAGGTCCCCTTTACATCCCCTCTTCTGCAATTGAAAAGCATTTTTCATTTTGATCACTAATCATAATGTGACAATTTTACTCACCTATGTCTCCAACCAACATATTCATTCAACCAAACTCCTACTAGAATTATAAGGGATCCTAACAACAGTTGAATCAGTAGCTTGCAATAGAGACTGCAATTTTTAATCAGTCATCAGACTCATCATGCAGAAAAAACCCCTCCCCTGGAACCTCAGAGAAAGGAATAGATAAACATCTGGTCATTATGGAGACTTCATTTTTCAACAATGGGCGTAAGGAATACATTTGCAAAAGCATATCAGCACAGACACATTTGTGTAGGCAAAAAATAAAGCCTCAACATACAAAGTAGTCATACGAAGTCATTTTACAGCAAATGCTGATTTTGGCAGGCACCAGCGCTATATGCGTATTTTGCCAAGTGCACCCCACTAGCCTTTTCTTTCCCCTAAACTGTTCTTAAAAATTCCTTTAGGAAATAAAGATTCTGGACATCGTAGCATTTTCTGAACTGCCTGTCAAGCAAGCACAGTTCCCATAGACTGCAAAGGAACTGCTAAGTGACCACACTTTAATGCCATTAAGCTACTGGGCTTCTGACAACCATGTGTTTGTGTAATGAATCAGTCAAATTAAAAGCGTGTGACAAAAATGACTCATGAGTAAATTCATCACCACTGAGGCTCCACTTCAGCACTCCTTCACCACTAGTCAGCTGAGCTATGAAGATGCTTCCGCAACATGGCTGTTTGGCAGCAATTAGGTCAAATACTCCCAGCAACATGCAGCAGTGGTGCTGGCTCTGCATCTCCTCTTGGAGTAAGCTTCTGCACCACAAATACCTTTTTGATTCACAAAGGGAAATAAAAAAAATGGCACACAGATACTTTCTTCTGGCTTCTTAGAAACTCTGTGCTTCAGAATGAGCACATGCTCAAGGAACCCTCCTCTTAGTGCAGAAAGAAATACGAAGACAAGCTGGGACTCTGAGCACTCAAACATCCTGTTTCATTTAGATGTTTCATTTCTTATGGAATATCAAAGTAGTCATTCATTCTCCTGCCATAATGCTCTCATTATGATGTAACTATAAAGGACTGCATCCACCTTTGCAGTCAAATTCCCACCCCAAGATATTTTGGGAGCCACAAAACCCTGACAGAGGGCTGACCACAGAGGAGCTATCTGTTCTGCGTTCCTATAGGAAGATGGGATGAAGACCATCAGGACTATTTTTGAGCCTGGTCTTCAAAACACCAATAATGGGGACTCTACAGCTTCCCCACCTAGACCTTCCCAGGGCCTCGCTACCTTTCCATACTTGATTTAAGTTTTCATTGCTGTAATTTATATTTAGTTCTTCCTGTGAGAGTGGGCAGGGACAACACACAGGCACTGTACTTCTATATTTACCCAGTGGAAGACTTATCTTTCCCTCCTTAGTCTTTTAACAGTCTTGTGTATAGGTAAAGGGTTTCTCCAAAGAAGGGGTGTTTAATCGTCCTTGAGATCCTCAAGAAGCAAAGGAAAAAATGTCTCAGCAGTTCAAAAAAAAAAAAAAAAGATGTCTCTTTCACTTCAAAGCCACAAATGGTGCCAAGATACTTTCAGCACAAGACAAAATGTCTTCCTTCATAACCCAGTCTGTGAACAGCCAACCCAGGCAGGTTAATATTTTTTGCTGCCATATCCGATTTATTTTTCTTTGAAAACCCCTCATGTTTAACACACCTGCGAAATTTTGCCTAAAACTTGTTTTCTCTCCTGGTATGTATATAATAGTACAGAAATGGCTCTAAAACCGTAACTTACCTCGGCATTCTGTTCTAGTTGCCGTGCTCTGATATCCTATACGACATTGGCATATGTAGGATCCCTGGGTGTTCACACAGTCTCCACTGATGCATGGATTCTTTTCACATTCATCAACATCTGCAAAACACAGACAATATATTTTTATTAAGTCATTGGTTGAAAGGTATTCAGGTCTGTAGGGGTATTTTATTGTTTTGTAGTTGGAGAAATAGCGTGCTTCAGTCTGAAAGGAAAGGGAACACCACTGAATTCCCAGTGAAAGGATCTCACGTTCTAAGCTAAGCAGGAGCTGGAAAAAAGGAGTAAAGACAAGATACTGCGTGTGCGAGAAGTGGAGGCCTTAACCCCACACCTCCACACTCCCAGACCCACTGGAGACACAGATTTTGACAGAAGCAAAATCTTGCATGTAAAAGACAGTTCATCCTTGCTGCTATCATCAAGCTCTGACTGAGTTCCAAAATTAAAGGTCTCAAGAGACCAATAAGATACTCCTGATGAGCTGAAAGAGGATTTGTAAATCTAACTAAGCCCAAGATCATAACTGCCTTTTTTTTAAACAATAGGTCATTTGCATACTCAAGGAGCAGGTAGCATTTTAAAGAGGTCACTTCCAATCACTAATAAACACATTATAGTCACATGTTAGTAAAATAAGAAATCCTTACTTCTGCATAATTTTGTGGCAAGTTACAAGATTTGTAAAATACTGTCTTAAAGGCAAAACTGCTGTAAAAATAAGTTTGAGGTTGAAAGCAGTTAGTTCTTGGAAGTCTATTTACTGTTGTTTTGGCTTTTGGGGGGGGGGGAGAGTGTTGTTTTATTTAAGAACTCAAGAGTTATTATATTGAGTGGAAAATAATTTTGTTTTCTTTAAAACAAAATTCCCCTCTGTGATTTACAGCAGAAAACCACATACCAATGCATTCCCCTCGAACATCCAGTTGGAATCCTTTGTTGCACTCACAGCGGTAGCTCCCAGGAGTGGGAATACAGCGACCATTAAGGCAGAGATGTCGGAACAGTTGGCAATAGTCAGTGAAGTTCACCGGCAAGATTGCTGAAATAAGAGTTGGGAAAATCTTTTAATAGTTCATAATAATAATTTTTTGGTAAGCTGCAACTTTGTGCAGCGTTTTCCATTAAAAGTCAACTTTTACCTTCCATCATAATGTGAATTACATACTAAAATCAGCATTGAGAGAGAGGAAACAGCAGTCTGAGTCTTAGAGATTTGTCTGAAAACAGCCAGCAACCACCGATTTGTTTCATTGTGGCAAGTCTGATCCCGTTTTCCTCTTTTGCAGGACAAAAGAGGACGGAGTCTGCTCATATCTGGTGGTAACGTGGGTACGTGGCACTGCAGGGGTTCTACTAAAAGCCTACAGTAGCAAAGAGCAGGCAGACTGCTTCAGTTCTTGGTTTTCGTAGAGAGCAGAGGGAGAGGAGGGCAGCGATAACCCTGGAAGATATGCCTATATGGTCTTTGGCAGCCAGACCCGAGCTGGCTCTGTCCGTGCTCCCAGCTGACCAGAAGCTGTGCAGCTACGTCAGTGCAGTGTCAGGCCCGAGTTAACATACTTTGCCTCTTAGGCTTATTAGCTCAGCTTGGTGCTGAACCAAGACTAAATAGTTTCAGCTGGTGCCAGTGCAAGCAGAGCCTGCTTGCATCTGCACAGAGCATGGGCGAAACGAGCTTGTGTTTACTCACAAACGAGTGTGTGGCTATGCCAAACGATTTCAGGTGGTGCGTGCTGACTGCCAACTATATGGGCACGTAGTAAATGCCGTGAGCAACGGACCAAACAAGGAACATAGCAGTATTCTGCTCTGATCTTGCAGACATCTCATTGCCTGACCTATCCATGTGTATCAATGAAAAAGTTCTTTTTTCCCATTGGGTCAGCCTTAGTGTCCAGCAGACTAGTATTTTTATCGATACATTTCCTACCTGGCCAAGCAAGAGTGAGGAAAACAACCTGAAAGAAGCTGCTTTCTGCCAGCCAAACTCTTTAGTATAAGTAGCTATCACAACCCAGTCAAAGAGCTATTCGCAGTCCTCGATACTGACTTATGCAGCAAAGCTCACAATAGCCTTAAAATAACGGTAATGTAACTACTACAATACACAGGCCTCCGTACAGACAGTGAGGATGTAATTTTTGAATCCTGTCTTAACAGGGAAAACACCGCCAATGAGGTGTACTTGCTGTAAGATGCATGGTAACCAACCTGTGATTAGACGGATATCCAGAGGCTGTATGGCCACATAAAGTAAGCAAAAAATACCAACAGCTGAAGGGAGCACCATTGCTCCTGAGGAACGTCTGTTTTTAAAGAAGCTAAATGGAAATAGTGCAGGGAAAGGTTATTATTTGTTTCCTACCGTGAGGTGGTGGAGCCCGAGATGGATAGACGATTTCTGGCTGTTGAGGTGGGTAGCCACCAGGATGGAGTGGTGGAGGGATGACCTCAGGACGGCCCGGAGGAAGCTCAGGTCTTGCTGGCAGCAGAGCAGCTACTGTGCACAGTTTGCGATACTCATCTGAAACATGAAAACATGAAAGCTGTTTTAGACCCTTGTAGTCTTCCCATTTAATCCAACTCCCCTTCTGTTCGCAGCGTTTCAGATTAGCAATAACAAACGTCAAATAATCTGGGAAATCTGAGCTTATATGTTTTCTTCATAGTAACACAAGCTTTGTTCTGTGAATTGCATTATTAATCCATAGGAGGACATCAATACTACTTGTCAGAAGACTGCTAGTAAAAAGGTAACATAATCGACATTTCATGGATATGAATTTCATGGATATGAAAATGAACAGTAAAGCAGGGACCTGATCTACACCTACTTAGTCTTCTTTCAGGCAAAATCTTTGATGAACTCAGTGGGAAGCTTACCTAAAGAGGGACTTTTGGACTTGATCCCAAGTTAATTTAATACAAAGCTTGCCACAGAGTTAGAAAAATACTGAACAGGGAAAAAAGCCCAGTTCCAACTGGATTTCTTAAAAGTTAACCTCCTAAAACAAAGAAATATAAATATAAGCAATGAGGCAAAACCAATTAGAGAATAAATACACTAACACTATTTCCCTGTGAAAACGAAGTTTGCCAATAAAAGCAGAAACCAAATGAGGTGCAGTCTAAGGAGCTCAGACAAAGAGAAACCAAGTCAGATCCACACCGAGTTCATTCTTCCCCAGACGATGGGAAAATGATCAATTTTGCTGTAAGCACAGTCTATGCTGAGTGTTATGCATCCTCCTACTGTTTATCTCTATTAGTGGCATCTGCCCTGCTGCCCCACTTTTCCTCCTGCCCCCACCTCTTTTGTCTTTGGGAAGTGTGGGTTTGGAACTTGCGATCCAAAGAATGCACGCAGAGTATCACAATTAAAGACCACATTTCCAGCTGACCTAATTCATGTCCACAATTGGTGTGTACACAAATAACTATTTGCGCAGCCAGTATCTTTGAACTTCAAAATTTTAAAGTTTACGGCACAACAGGGGAGAGGAATTATATAATGAGAACAAAATGCTACAGAGATGCATGAATTCCTGAAACAATATAACAAATGAGAACTGAAAAATAAATTCAGTGTTGGGAGAACTAAGATGGATATTTCAGCCCTCAACACTTTCATCTCACTTCTATTTCCACCTGTAAAACACATTAGAAGCTCTTCCTGAATCGCAGAGGATTTGTTAAATAAACATGGTAGCCTGAAGTTCTGCTTTTCCTGATTACAATCTCTGCATTTACTTTAATGCTTTTAGGTAATCCATTTGTTTCATGTGTCACTGCATTTCCCTCTATAGTTCCTTAGAGTGATTTTAATCTTTAAATTGTTGCCAAAAAGATGTCATTGTATTATGTATTGTATTTTGTTTATTTGGGGTTTTTTCCTAGCTTTCTATTGTTCCTATTCATACATAAGCTGAATCTACTCTCAATCACTGGTCTACCTGTGATAAAACAGTCATTCAGGAGAAACACTGCCTGTGTTTGTACATACACAAATTCCAATACGCAAATGTTTGCTAACGATGGTGGTTTTAATAGTCACTTCTCTAATCACACATTCTCTACAACCCGCTGATCAGTCTTTGTGACAGAAACAATGCTGTATTTCTTTTTTATTCTAGTTTGGTAATACCCAATTATCCAAAGCCAATCCACCAGGAGCCTAGGCTTTCCGTGCAAAAAGAAGTCACGGCCTTGGGGCTGCCCATCAGTCGAATGGAATTAGCACACATGGAGGGACTGCCGAGGTGAGAATTGAACACACACGGCTGGATGCCTGAGATACCACTTCTAAAGCATTTATAGCATCAGTGGTAAACGCTGTCATTGCACATAAACAATTATTGCCGTATTATGTGAAGAAATACAGTGCAACCCCTTTTATTGCAACTTTAATCTCCATGTATAATTTCTAGCAATAAACAGCCTATTTTATAGTAACATCTGGGTCTCCTGCCCACATTTAAAATGTAACTGCTTGGTTACATTATGCATCTAGCGCTCTACTTTATATTGCAGTAAATTTCCATTTCAGAGTTAGAGAGACTTTGGGCCACTGACAGCTCTGAATTCCTCATCTTGCTTTCTCAGGATACATTAAGGAGTAACCGAACTTGATTAAATACTGACAGCAATACCTTACATACATGTAAGGCCTTTCAAAGAATTTCAAAGCACTTTTGAAAAGAGTAATTTATAGTCTCAATTTATATCCCAAGTCGGGGAGGGGGGTGCGAGGGGGGGGAAAGAGTGGCATGTAACCATGATCTGGAAGACCTTGCATGGATTTATGACTCAGGAAGGCCTGTTCTAGCTCTTCCACCATGTCTCAGTCTGTGGCCTTGGCCAAATTACTTCACTTTTCCATCCAGTTTATTCACCAGTTCGATATGAATAATTAGAAAGTATGGAAAGAAAATAGTGACTTTGTTAAGATTGAAAGCTTTCTCCTTGTCTTCCTATTTCAGATGAGTGTCAATATATTATTTTGTTAGCATTATTCTAGCCAGTCTTGGACATTTAACATGTTTAAATATTATTAATGAGATATAGTGACAGAACCAGGAAGAGTCTTCCAAGAGTTCTGATCATAGATCTCTGCTCCAGTATTACGCAGCTTCACTCAAAGGATTAAAAACAAGAATAATAAACACTCCCATACATGACCTCTGACAACTTCTTCAGAGATACACTGCCATAGTGTTATGACCCCCATTCCTCCCTAAACTCTGCACCTCCCTTGATCTCCCATCAATCCTTAAGCTTCTTGCATTCTTCTTTTCTAAAGCATTTAATTATGTCTCCAGTTCTAAATAATCTCAAAAACATCTTTCCTCCACTCCCTCACAATTAGTTTCACAATCTGCTCACCATCTTCTCTAAATTCAAATCTCATATTATCTGGGGCTCTCAATACACAGTGAAGCGATAAAGTAGCACATTTTGATAGCAGACAGAAATCATGTTCTCTCAAACTTCAGGGAATAAATGGCACCTCAAAGCTAGATAGAAGAGGGAGGAAACCCCAACTTTCCAATGAGAATGAAACTGCAGAGGGAAGAAGGATCTATTAGAAGGCTCTGGAGGAAGTAACTTGAACCTGAAGATAAAATCTGAATCAGGTAATGTTGGAATACCAGGCTACAAAACATTAATTAACAACAGAAAAATCCTTTGTTTATATCTGCTTGCCCATGCCTCCCTCCTGGGGGTCCTGAGCAACATGCCCGAGGAGGTTCTGCTTTAAGCAGGGGGGTTGGACTAAATGATCTCCCAAGGCTCCTCCAGCCTCAACCATTCTGCGTAGTTCCTTAATGACAACAATACTGATAAAGGAGAAATCACCACCTAATTCAGTGTTCAACCACACTCATAAGAATACAGGTGGATTCATACCAGTGGATCTGATCGGGCACATTTCAGGAGCGGTGGCTGCACCAGAAGACCAGCACCGACCACTGTCACAGCAACACTGCATTTTGGACAAAGGCTGGGGCAGCTGACCGTTGCAGCGCCCGTTGGTGAGAGAAGAGAAGCAGTATCCAGGACGCACATCTACCGAGAGAAAGAAATGGATATGTAATCATCAGTCCAATGAGGAATGCGACTTTCACAAAAGGGAAAGGTCCTGTTTTTCTTGATTGATTACATCATCAATGACATAGCACTTGTAAACATTACAACAATCAGAAAACAAAAAGGTAGAAAACCCAAAAGAAATCTAGATATTTAGGCTGCTTTGATTCAAGTGTAACACCTCCTGTAAGAAAGCTGAAGTGAAATATGGAAGAGCAATGAATTAATGGAGAAGAAAATAGAATAGGAACATGTATTCAGCATATAATAACATATGCCTCTGTGCCCCCTAAGAAAAACTGCAGGGTCATCTCTATTAAAGGTAGTACCAGATCATTCTATTTAAGCTTCGATTTGAAAGCCACTATGTACAGCAATAAACTCACAGCATTGCAGCTCTCAAAGTATTAATTCATTTTTCTTTAGTCATGGCTTCCCCAGCTGAAGTATGTAGTCACTTGACAACACATAGGCTTGCAGGCAAGAAAGAGCAACACAGCTTTAACTGGTGCCATTACATTGTTTATGGAGATGTGCTGGCTTCCGGTCTGAGAAGGGTAAGCACGTGCTGCACAAAGAACGTGCTGTACCCAGATTTCATACACTCAACTCTAACATTGCACTGAGATCCCCCAGCTTAGAGAAGGGAGAGAAAATGTGAACGGGAGCAAAACAAATAAAAAAAAAAATTAAAAAAAAAATCTTGTGATACACTCTGAAGCTCTGAGCAATTGTTTCACAATATGTCACATCATGTCAAACTCAATATAAGCTGTGGTGTGATTTGATGCTGCACAATAAGCCAGACCAAGTTGGTTTCTAAAATACACGAATGTTTGCTGTCACAATGTAGAGCAAAAAGTTGCAGATGTAACCTTACAACAGCAGACACCATTCCCTAAAGAAACAGTATCTCAGTTATCCAGGGCATGGTGGATTCATCTGTCTAGTAACAATGCTTTCCAGAGTTTACTAGCTATTTTAGTGGATATACAAAAAAATAAATAAATAAAGCAGGGAAGTTTCTTATTATTTTGAGGAAATTGATATATAGTGATATGTTGGGAGAGTCTGTGATGGTTCTGCCTTTTATTAGCTGGAACCCTGAACACGGATATTACTGGCAATACAGCCGAAAGAGTCAGTTGGCCTTTGCTTCCAAACTTTAGTTAGTTCGCTCATATTATCATATAATGGAAAACTGAAATGGAGGAAAAGAAAAAAAAACTGCTCAGTTCTATTACTGGTCCTCCATTTTCTCCTGGTACCCAATTAAACTGCCAAACCCATACACTCCTTAATCTACCATTTTAAAAGCCAAATAGAGCTCTGATGCCAACTGTTCCCTGCTGCATCTGTTATAATTTTGGTCTTCATATGAGATGAAGAGATATTCAGATGTTTGGTGTGATGGTGGGGTGGATGGTAAGAAAGGAAGTCCTCTAACAGAGCCTATCATCATCCTCTGTAATTCATCCTTCTCAGTTTTGGTCAGTACCAAGTTTTGAAACGCTTAAAAGCAGTAACGAGCAGAAGTGGAAAAAGGATCTACACAGGAGCTGTGCATGCACACAATGTGCTGTAAAAAGGTAAATACACACCGAACACCTTTGTCTAGCTACAGATGTAAAAGCTTATCTGAAAGCCACATCATTTTCAGAAAAAGACAGTGAGTTTGTAAGAAAAATGCCAAATCTTTTCATATTCTTAATCAAAGTGATTTTTTTTTTCTTTTTTTCCTCTTTCATTTTCTGTTCCAAATGGTAAAACACCCAAATAAGGGCAGGAACTGCAGGAAACTTTTTTACTGTTTCAGCTTTTAATAATTTAGCATTTTTCACTTCAAAAAAATTTCATTTTGAAAAGGCAAAAAATCACCATGAAAATAGTTTTCAAGAAAAATGTTCCTCACAAAAAGAAAAAAAAAAGGCCATCAAAAAATTACACAGTAACACTAACCAAACAAATTTACGCCAGCTGGAAGTATGGGCTAGCAGCTTTCTTCATAGCACTCTTCATGTACTTGGGTTGAGATGTCCTGCTCTCATTTCTGCTCTTCAGCTCTAGGAGATATTATCTTTGCTTTGTCTATTCTAATTTTTAAGGTTTGAAATACTAGAACTCCCGGTTCTTCCTTTGGCTGTTTGGCTCCAGTGCTGCTCAGTTTGAGTCCCATAAGGGATACATTTCTCAGAAGCACTTCCTCATCTCTAACAGAATAGACACGCTTAGCTAACACTTCACTTAAGACAGGCATGTTGTAATTAAATCAAGATTCCATGTTTTGCCCAGCTCGAATAGAGATTTGGGCTCCGTCCTTGTTAATATGGCAAGTATGCAGTCTGCATATTAGACATGAATCCAAAATATCTGTAGATAATTAATAGTGCTTCCTATTTAGCACGTTTTGCCTTGGACACAAAGCCAAAATTTCAATGATGGCTCATAGTCTGGCATATTACTTAACACAGCCTGTCATCATTTAAATACCCAATTCTTTAGCTGAAATACTTCAGCCTACAAATACAGTGGGTAAAAAAGGCCGGAAAACTGCAGGAATATAAGATGGGTATGAATGTTGGGCAGTCCTGACTGAGGAATGACTACAAAAAGTAAAAAACAAATGGAAGTTGTGCATCTGTAAAAATTTTTTGTTACAGAAAGGTGATTCTCCTTCATAAATATTAAGTACTAGCAGCAATCAATGATTTGATCTTTAAGGTCCCTTCCAGCCTAAACCATTCTATGATTTAATGATCCACAGTCATTTAGGAGCTATTAATCCAAAGCAATAAAAGCAACTCCCACTGGCATTTTAAGTGTACTGCATGGATCCAATCTACCAAAATGCTGTTATTGATAATGGAAGAAATACAGTTCATTTCTCACAACCTGCAGAAACAGAATGGCACCATTCAAAATGAATCATAACCCAAACGACTTCCAGATCTCTCGGGGTAGTTAACATAATTTGGTACTTTTGTGAGGTTATTTTTTTTTTCAATGTTTTCCCAAATTATTTTCTACCAAAGGTACTAAACACAGGGTGTTCTCTTGAACCCCAGTGCTGGGCACTGGGCATGAGCCTTTAAATAAGCAAGCCAAAATTCAGGAAATAAACCTTTTATTTGATTCTTAAATGACAATAATTGCTCAAAATTCAGTACTGGCAGGGAAAAAAGAAATTACTGTGTAAAAATGAGGAAAAAAATAATAATTAATTGAATATTTGACCTGCCTCAGAGCAGGCTGTATGCTTCCCAGAAGCAGTAAGTGCTAACACTACTCTTTCATGGCTTTGGCAGCACAGTGGCAATCATTTAATTTACACAGTTGTTTTGTTCCTGGTCTGGTCTTTGGAAGACAGGTTCTGCTCTGCCACAGTGAAAGCACTGCCAAATCATCAACAGTCAAGAGAGCATTGTTGTTCAACCATTGTCAAGAGAGCAGGTACAAATGTCCCACACCCAGCTTGTCACACTACTGCCTTTAATGAAAAATATCTGCATAAAGGTCATGGCACTTGGAATGAGGGGAAAAGAGCTGTTTGGGGTTATTACTTTCTTTCTCAAGTATATTTGCTTTTCTAAATGACTGCTGAATATAACATGGATTAAATCAAAGACAAACGTGAGAACAAGAATATCAAGCAGATCTGTTAAACACGTTCTGTCCATTTTAAGGCAACAAATATGGGATAACAGAAAAACTGTAATAAGAAAATAGAAAGGGGAGGTCACAACAAAAAGGGAAAGAGGAAACATCCTGCAAATGGAAAACTCATTTCAGAACACATATATAGGCACATAATGCATTTCTATATAAAAGAAGGATTTCAAGATCACAAGTTGAAATATGTTTCTGGTACCCATTTTAGGTATCGATGAATGTTCATGACACCTACTGTCTAATTATTTACAGGATTCTACTCACCTATGCACTTTAAGCCATCAGGGGCTGTATAAAACCCTGGAGGACACTTGCAGAAGTAACTGCTAACTGTGTTTGAACACTCTCCTCCATCACAGATTCCAGGAATGGTGCTGCATTCGTCAATATCTTCAAGGCAAAAAGAGAAGCAGGGGCAGGTTAGCCAAATTAGTTCTGGTACCAGAATAGCTATTTTATAATTAGTATTAATGATCAAATTCAGTGTGGTCTGAGAGCCCTCCTAACTAATCAGCAGTTTTGAAGCAGGATCTTTTGTTAGACATCTTACAAACACAAGTGAAACAGAACCCAAGAAAATATTGTACCTGTAAATTGCAAAAAGCCAGAGAGTTTGTTTCACTGCTTAATAGCGATAGATGAAAATCTTAAACTGCACAGGGGATTTACTAACTGTAAGTAAACCATAGCCCCTCCAGTTTGAATTCTGCACACTAGAATTAAGAAAACTGTCACAGGCCCTGTAATGACCATAGCGAAAAGGAGCTTAACTGCTGTGTCTCACACTATCTCCAGCAGCACATCCTCTTCTGGAACCATACTGAGGCAGTGGTTCAATACTGACTCAAACGGAAGCGTGGCACCTACTGAACTGCCCTTCTTACTGCACTTGGGTTTTTCTTGGAAAAGCCCCATATAAAAGCACTGAGCAGCTAGGCACTGTTTAACTAATGCAATCTGACAGGATTATAGCTCAAACCAGGATGACCGCAGGCAACAAATATTACCTTTCTTGGCTTTCTCCACCAAGCAAATGTTCTGCAATTTCAACAGATTTCTAGACAAACTGAAATATCTACTGCAGAAGTCGGGCAATGTCCATAATTCCTCTTAGATTTTGTCAGCGATTTGAAAATAGAAGTCCGTATCATGATTTTCTTCACTAACGAATCTCAATCCATATACTAAATCATCATAGTCATAGATCCCATGCAGAAAATTTTTCAAAATTTGTTGAAAAAAACCCTAACAAATACCTTCTTGTGCCTGATCATAGCTTGCATACATGAACAGAGGGAACTTGAAGGGTTTCTTCCACAGCTAGGAGTTTGTGTTATCTACAGTCATGTGTGTAACAACCTATGCCAGTCCCAATTGCTCCTTAATTACCATCAGTAGCCTGCCTGTGACGTGTAGTTACCTTCCCCTTGGTTTCCAGTGACTGCCGTAACAATGCAGCTGTATCTACTTAGCGCTGCTCTCATCTTCTAGGAACCTGAAGTCCAGCTGAGCTTAAAAACAGCCTATTTTTTTCCATGCTACCAACAAGAATAATCAGCAAAGCAGAGCAGAAAGGGAGACTATTCTCTAGAGTGATCAATGACAACTGCCTGTCACAGCCATCTACAATCACGCAGTTGCTTTCCTGACAGGGAGAATCCAGCCAGAAATAATGGCATCACAGGACTTTAGCCAACCTCTCCTCCAGAGATCTACAGACAGATAGACACATGGCTGTAATAATGATTTCACCAACCACAAAAACTTCTGAGACTAAATACTGCAACACCACCCAACACGCCAAGGCAAGGAGTGAATAATATCCTAGGCATTAAAAACGATTGGAGGAATTTAAATGTAACGCCTAAATTGGAATTTGGCCCCAACAGATGGGGGAACACCCAAAGTCCCACAGGACGGTTAATGAGTGCTTTACCAAGTAGAGAGGATCTCTGTTCTGCTTCTCCTGTGAAGACGGTAACACAAAATTCAGTAACATAACAATTATCAATTCCTCTTCCCCTAGGTAAAGCATTGGATGCTCTAACACCTTTGTGGCCCTTTGCAGGAAAGGAGTGGAGGGAGCGGGGTGGCACACACATAACCAGAGCTCACAGACCAACCCATGCTAAGTGGTGCCGGGCCTTGGGCCCCCTTTGCACACATTCCTCCCCAGCATCTCGCTAGCTGTCGTGATGTGGGTCGCATTCCTTGCCTGGGTGTGAGAGAGGGGTGTGACTTTTTGTTCGATGCTACTTCAAGGGTGTTGCCAAAGCCTCGAGTCCGAGTGCCCTGGGAGCACTGCTGAGAGACTTCTGGCTTCTGCTCCAGGATTATACTCCGCAGGAGTCCCAAAAGTCTCAGTGACAAAAAATGTGGAAATTGAATTTTGGTCTGAATAGAGCCTTTAATTAACAGAGAAAAATGCAGTCGTAAATGGATCAGATTCAAGCATTTTCTGACTCAAATTCACCAATGTTTATCTTAAAGTCAGTGTTGCCACTGTTTATATAGACTTCGACCTTTTTAAAAGCAAAATCATCACTCTTTATTTTAGGGTTGAGCCTAACCCAAACAGTATTTCACTATTTATATTAGTGTTGACATTCATATAAGCAACATTGTCACTGTTAAGTTTGTGAGTTTTATAAAGGTAAGTATATTTGATGTACTTGCAGACATCACTAATTTTTCCTGTCACTCCAGGAAAAATTTCTTCCCCCAACCACCACAAAAAAGCAACTGGGAGAGGAATGGTGATATGAAGCACTAAAATAATGTAACACTTAAAATACAGTTTTCCACCAGCTATGCTAATAAAGAGAACTTCAGCCAACACACCTCATTACCCATCTTGTTGCACTGTCTCACTGGTCTATAATGCTCTTGCTTTAACAGGGACCCACTGAAAAAACAGTACTGGCAATGCAGCAGGTAGCTCCCAGTTCTACTAAATCAGTGACCAAGCAGACATTATAGCTGCCAGAAGTCCTACTTGCTGGATAGGAAGTTAAACTAAGCACCTGATCAGACGTTAATTATTATGTGTTAGAATTAATTACAGCTAACTACTACAAGGCAAATACCTTGTCTTATATTGGAGATTTCAACTTAAAACTCAAAGGGATAATTTAAAAAAGCAGAATGGATATTCTGTTGTTACATGGCTATGCCCTTAACTGTTCAATCACTATCCTATTTCATGCCGCTGATATAAGGGTGTTACCTTTAAGTCTTTGAATTGTATTAATACCTACATGGCTTTAACTAAAATTGCTTGGTACATGCAATATCAAGATGTCCTGAAAAGTAAGTCTCCGTCTGCTGAGGTTCAAAAATTTACTGGTACAGAATTGAAGAGGGGAAACTTCAGCCTACCTTTGCAGCCATGCAATCACTCCAAAAGGGATCTCACAAGATTGCGGAAATTTGTGGCAGGATATGGGAATGAACAAAGCCATCCCAGTGTCTCAGGTCCAGTCCCTCAACTACTACCAAGTGCAGGCTCTGAAGGTGGTAGTTGTTTGGGGTTTGTTTGGTTTGGTTTTTTTAACGTGGCTCAGCAATTGAAAAATACCATAGAAATGTTTACACAATGCAGCCTATGCAAGCCTACAGTTCTCAGTTTTTCAAGTACTAATACTTAAAAAGGCACATGTTCAGTCTTTCCCATTCACCGTGTTCTTGGTACTTCATCCACAGAAGGAAACACTTGCAATGTTGTTTTACCCTACAGTTGGGTGTCTTTCTGCCAAAACCCTTGGCAGTCAATATGAAAACCATGCTGTGTACAAACTTCTGAAAGTGCTTTCCCTAACTTGCAATTAAATTATAACGTTTTGCTTGAAAAAGGGTTGGTTTTGTGTTTTTTTCTTGAAAGAGTAAGTCATAATTCTTCCAAAATTACTAAAAAATTTTGATTGCTTCCTTTAAATGCACCCCATGTGAGAAAAGGTGGAGCATGTACACCTTACTCTCACAGTCACACACCCGGTTACGATATTGAAAGTTGGCACTCCAGAATCACTAACCACTTACAAAAATTGTCTGCTCAAATTAATTTAACTTTTGTCTAATGACTGAAAGGAGAATCAGTTGTAAGAGTTTAAAAATTATCTGGACATCACAGTAAAGAAGATGAATCAGATTTGTGCAATCGATACATTTTAGTACTACGTTCCTTATGTATCCAAAATTATCTTAAAGCAAAGAAGATGTCTATACCTGATTATCATCAGGAGAGGAAAAATACTATGAAATCTCAGTTAAAAACTAGCAAGATTTCATAATCATGCACTACAAAGTTCCACGCTAATATCTAGCACCCGTTGTTCTTCCATAACAGGATGACCAATCAGGAAAGGAAAAATGTTTGTCCTTCTTTAACATCTGCAATTGTAAGGACGAGTTAGAGCATAGTCCCGCAGTCGTCACTCAGCAGTGTCAAACTCCCACTAATGTTAAATACAGTATACCTGAGCAGGTGGGAATGTGCTGAACCTTCCAGTCATATACACTTTTTGCTTAAAAAATCCACACAGAGGCATGTGCCTCAAGCATTTCTACAGCAACATATTAGTTAAAAAATATTTTTAGTTGTAATGTTAAATTTGTTTCAGATATACCTTTAAGTCCGTAAAATGTTAAGTGACTAAAAGGCTGGAAAAACTGTAGGGTCAATATTTAAGATTCTCTGGTTTAGAAGGAGAGAGGACCATTATTTGTATTTGTTATGAAGAGTGCTATTTTGCAAGGCAAAAGAGACCGGAAAGTTTGTTACAAACTTCTAAACAAAGTTGGCCCCAGAAAGACTTTCTCCCCCTTTACTTTCAGAAGAAAGTTCTAAAAGTTCTTACCGTCGCATTTTTGTGTCACTTCATTAAACTTGTGTCCAGCTGGGCATTTGCACTCAAAAGATCCAACAGTATTAATGCAATTTCCCCCTTGACAGATCCCAGGGATGGCTTGGCATTCATCCACATCTATCATATAAAAAAGGAAAAAACACCCACTTTTAATTCATTTCTCAAGAACAGCCATAATAATTTGTCTATGCAGAAATTAAAGTAAATATGCCTAAATCCATTCTTCACCCATCATAATATTATGATACTTGCTTGTGAAGACAGACACTAATTTTGTAATTACTCTATGCAAAGTATGATTAAGTACAGTACTCTAAATATTTTCTGCAAGAAATCACATGGTTATTATTGGTACAGACATTAAACATCTAACTGCTATTGCTCTGTTTTTCCAAAACATCTGGGGAATGGTGTGCAGAGAACACAGCCTACCAAAACCCAGGTTCCTTTAAAGTATCTGAAAGCTGGGCACCCCAAATCACTTGCCACTTTGAAAATCTTGCCAACTCCATACAGTGCATAGCCCACCAGCGCAGAGATGCAGGAGCAGTGGGCAACATGCATGGAGGGGGCCTCACAGAGAGGTGTGGGGACCCGCATAGTCATTATTAATGGAAATTATTAACTCATCACTCCAGTAAGATCAGCACCAATGACCTTAAGCTGCGGTTAGAATTCGACTCAAGGAGTTTCAGAGCCATAACTAATGTCTCAGGAGGAATTATTAATGACCCGCTTAGACATTCATGAATTTGGATGGTTTTTTCCCCTTTATTTCTCTCTCTTTGCTTTTACTTTTTTTCTCTCAAGAAAATGAAACTGTTAACAAAGATGGTATCACTCGCTAGGTAGGAAGCTCAAGACAAACAATTTCAAGAGGCCCCAGTTTTTGACCTCACAGCTATTTCAGCACAAAAACATGGGTCATCAGTTAGCTGCAAAAGTGCTGCTATAGCTTAGTACCAGCTAGAGAAAAGAGGCTAAAGGAGGAGGAGTGGCATTGCAATAGGAGAGAGTGGAGCTCTGGCTCACAGTCCCCAGGGGCTGTCCTGTGTCTGCTGCTCCCTGTCCTTCAGGAGCAAACAGAGCACTCGCCAGTCTGCAACCCAAACGCCTACACTTCCCTCATTTCCCCAGGGAATACCAGCTGCTGCTGGTGAAACCCGATTTTTTGAATTGTTGTGCTTCACACTAGGATCGGTTTCAACGCAGGGACAACAAGCTGAAGGAGATGATGCCTTCAAATCTCCCTTTATAAATCGCAGAGAGCCAGCTGTAACGTGTCTCGTAGTCTGAAAAGCAAAGCATTATGTCTGTACAAAAGGCCAAGCGGCAATTTCCCTGGGAGCCACAAGTAGGAAGCTTCAGGAACGCCAAGGGGCATATCTGTACCACGTCGCAGAGCATTATGTAAAGATCCCCGGGCTGCCTGGGCCGGGCCGGGCGTGCAGCAGTGGAGCCAGAGCGGTGCTGTTCCCCAGCGGAACGCTGTGCTGGGAGGCACAGAGCACTAGCGCAGCCTCAGCACCCTCGATACAGCCACACCGCTGCTGGGACTTGAGCTACAGCAACATACTGTGCTTTAATATCAGTAATCAGCCAGACTTCATGGCACTGTACTGACCTTAAAAAAAATTAAAAAATAGAAGTCAGCTCCTGAGTCATGATGTCTGTTTCAAAATCCCACCTTTTGGCTTTCATTTTCCTCCTCTGTATCTTTAAAAATCTCAGCTGTGATATTAAATGAACTTTCGTCCCGACAAAGTCAAACTGTGGGCAGCAATATTCTATTTACTTCTTAAAATAAACTTGTCCTCCCCTCTGTTTTATTTTTTCTGACTTTTCCACACAATAATAACGGTTCTTTTTTCTCTTCAGAGAACCTGGATTTTATTTAACCTGCTTTCCTTTATTTAGATTGAATATGGATGTGAAATCCCTGAAATGTCTTCAGTCTGAATGGATGTTATCTGATTTCAAAAGGACTGGATTTAGTACAATTGCATGAAAAATAAGGCTAATATGTGGTTCCACAGCAGATCTGTTGAAATTATGAACACATTACAAGAGAAGGGAAAACTGGAAAGTACAAGTCAAACATACAGGGCCAAAACTGTGTTGGCACCGCATACAGATTAGCATAAATGTAGCTGCTTGCTAAGAAATGTGCAGTGAAGCAGAAGCAGCCTCACTCCAAACTGCACAAACCATTGGAGAGGTCACTGCAGCTTTTCTGGGACACAAAGAAGCGGGATATAACTAGGTGTGGCATGAGTTCAGGGGTGTGGGCCACACATTTATGCACATAAGATTTCAGAAGCGTCCAGAACCTCGATTCACAGATTTCCGGACAATTTAGTTCTGACCTTCCCAGGGAGAGGGAGAACAGAAGGGCTGAGGTCAAAACATATGCATATTATGCGGTGTTCACAAACATGCCCATCTCAAAGTTCATCATGCCTGTCTGCAGGCACCAGACAGGACTTGGCCTCTGAGAGGGGATATCTATATTTTTAATGCAATGGAATGCCTTGAAGTCCTTCATAAGAATTTCATGATTAAATAAAATTACTCATAGATTTATAATCTTTATCTCCCCTATTTTCAAAAATATTGTAACTTATTAGAAAATGTTAGACAGATTGAAATAAACTAGCCCCAAAGATATGGTCCTGGGAATGTATAATCCACATCAGTTTAATACATAGCTGCCCCTGTTAACTTTCTCCTGTTTCCTGCCAGACATCCAGACAATAAAAGAATTTATACAGCTGGAAGTATTAGAATAAAAGCCAAAAGCAGTGTAAGGACTTTCTATGGTAAGGCATGCTCTGAAAGAAGTAAGCAACATCTGGGTGGATTTTACGATTTGAAACAAATGCAAATGCATTTCCAAAATTGTATAAAATACATAATAGGGCATTTCAAATGGCACGACATGCACTTTTCTCCAGGTCGAAGCAGGATAGCTTGAGAGATAAGACTCCCAAGATGAATCCGAACTCAACAAATTTTAGCTAAAAGATCCCACCCTGGATAAATGGAACAGTATCGCCACAGGTTGATTTTTACATGTTTTGAGTGCTTTTTGAAACAGAATAAATTCCTCCACGGAACGATCGAGTGGCACGCTCAGAAAAACACCATTGCGGAACCAAGGGAAAGGGCTGCTGGCAGTGAGAAATTCATTAAGATGCTGGCTGCTCTCACATGACCTAAGTTACTAATGTACTCACTTGAACATCAGGCACTCACTGAATCGTGAAGTAATGCATCTGACAATATTTTTCCATTCTTCACACATATAGCTGGGAATGGCTTAGGACAGGTTATTCACAGCAGTGTAACCCAATTAAGATTAATCCAGTAACAATTTCAGCAGCTTTCGGGAAAGCATTGCTGCTAACTTACCTTGACAGGCCCCAGTTCGAATGTTTGGAATGAAGCCTCGGCGGCAGGGATGTGGCTGGGCAGGACACATTTCACAGGGGTGGCCCCATGCTCTCCCAACCGTCGCACAGCAAAGGGTTTTTGTGCAGACTATTCCACTGAGCTGTCCCTGGCACATCTGGTTGGTTATCAGAGTGAAGCAAGGGCCGGTCCTGTAATCTGCACCAAAGACAGGAAACCCAATCAGCATCACAATGAAAATACACAACAAAACTCGTAATAAAGCAAAACAACAGCACGTTTAGGCAAGTCTTCCGCACAGAAATTGTCCACCAGCCCAACAGTTTTACTTAGCAGCGCTCTGTGGAGGATTTTTCTCAAGTTTTCTTCTCATTCAAATCCACGGAAAATTAACAGCTCTGTAAATACATTGTGACTACTTTACCAGGGGTATTACATACTTAAGATTCAGTAGATCCCCTTTGCTGCTTGGTTTAATGTCTAGCAAAACTCTTTAGGAGAACTTTTCATCAGTTTGTTTCAAATATTCATTGCATTAATTAAAGTAATACTGATGAAAGAGTTAACACATGTTTATTTCCACAAGTACTGTTCTCAAATGAGTCTCAAGGGAAGAGAATACAGACTGCAGGAAGTTTTTTGAGGACAGTTTTCACTGTTATTCAGGCATATGCTGTAGCAGATATGGGGGTAAGCTTTGCCTACAGCTGAATGGAGGGCATGTGGAACACATCTGCTTTGGTTTGTTTATGGTAGGACAGGCCACTTAGCCAATAGACAGAATTAAGCTAAGATGTTAATCAAATACTAGTAGGAGGCTTTATTTTGATCCATTCTCCAAGGGCAACGACCAAACAGTGGTACTGCCAACTCCTGCTGTCTCCTGTATATCCGGGGTGCACACTCAGTTAATTCTTCACAAGCGACCCCAAAATGTTTTTGTTACGGTGCACCAGGACAGAGTCCAGCATCCTGTAAGCCTAGCCAGCAAATTATGAACCTGATGTTCTTCTGTTCTGAAATAGTCACTAAGTGCCTCAGCCAAGGTCACCAAGTAATCCACGCTCTCTTACAGTCGTGACATTACAAATTCCTCCAATTTTCGTGCCACTTCAAAATCTTGTTAGCAATAATATATTTCCACCAAACCATTGATAAAAAGTGTTAAATAGGGCAGAAGTAAGAATGGGTGCCTTTCCCCATCTACCCCATCTACCCACGCCAGGTGTACCTTGAAACCTATCATTTAACTAATCTTTATTCCAATCCAGGGATGCTGTGTCCATATGCTATAATTCTTCTGATTACTCAAACCACTCTTTGATATAATAAAGAAAACGGCTTACAGAACTTTTGTAAGCCATACAATAGTGCTATACTGTTACTATTATCTTCATTAATTAAACATGATCTCCCCAGAAAGTGTATCAAGTTAATTTGAAAGACCTATTTCTTTTACTAAATGACACTAAATACCATTTACTCTTCATTAACTATGTATTACATCGTGTAATTGCTATTCTATCTTTTGCCCGTTAACCAGACCTATAATCACACAGATCATCTCTTTTCCTTTTAAAATATCAGAACAATAATTTTCTTCCCGCCTCTGGAAATTTGTCATGTATTTCCAGATTTATGGGGGATTAACCTGCATGACATGAGAAGCCTTTCGGTAGCTCTTTTCAGTCTCCCTGGTGCTGGTTAGCTAGACTAGCTGTATAACAAATATGTCAATGCAATTACTGCTATTTAATGTCATCCTTAAATGCTACCAGATTGCAAATATAAAATTTCTGTCTTATCCCCTCCAAACACTACAGCTATATTTACTGAACACTTCTCCCTCCTCTTTCCTAGCGATTCTGTCATCCTCTTCATGAAACGAGTCAGAATCCCTGATAACATCTCTCTTACCCTTTGTTACCTAATTCCTTTTCATTGCCTTAACTTTTTTTGGCTTGGTATTTTGCATCGTGTCCCTTCACTTCCCATATTAATTTTCTACACTAGAGTTTCTATCAAGTCCCTTTCCCATTTTTAAGCATTTTTGTAGCTGCTTTCATTTTCCTAGATAGATAGGACTGGTTTGCTGTTGTCAAAACTTACATTGCCTTCTTTCTCATTTCTAATTTCAGATATGCAGCTTTGGAAGAATGTAGTAT
This sequence comes from Chionis minor, assembly GCA_013398295.1. NCBI lineage: Eukaryota > Metazoa > Chordata > Aves > Charadriiformes > Chionidae > Chionis > Chionis minor. The sequence continues at coordinate 637,119 of VZSF01004641.1, forward strand.
AAACCCATATATTACAAGCTTTATCTTATTTATTCAACACACAAATGAATGCAAATAAGTCATGATCCAATATAGCTATCAATTAAAAAATTTTAGTTCCAAGATTGAATCTTCATCCTTGAACAAAATGAGGTCTAAGAGAGCTATCTACTTTACTGTATGCAAAACTCACAATATTAAAACTCCTAATATTAAAACAATAGATGAAAATTTCTTTAGAAACACCACAGTTTTGTGTTGGCAACAGGAAATCTCCAGTGTACCTCCTCAGAATGAAATCCCTCATTGTAGATTGTCTCTATGCCATTTATATATAGACAGTTTAAAAAGGAGTCATTTTGTCCTCTGTTGCAGCGGGAAGCAGGCATCAGACAGTAGTGAATAATCCATCTTGTATTTTATGGTAGAATATGAATAGATCAGCATTTACAATTGTCTGCTTTCAAGCTATAAATGACTTAAGCAGTGGCTAATACAACTTAGAAATATGGTGAACCCAATGAAGTTAACTTTATAATCACACAAATCTTTCCACAAGGTTTCAGTAGCAAGAAGTAGATCAAATATGCACTCAAAACCAAGCAAATCCGGCTCCTATTTGTTATTATCCAAGTTCATAGCACTTTAGTATGGAGAATTAGAGACCTTATATTCACCTAATCTTTGCCTTAGTATATTTTAGTCTTAATATTAAATTTTCTGCTGAGTATAGCTTCCCTTCTGTTTTTTCAAATACAGTCTTTCATATTTTCAAAATTAAGATTTTCTTTTGTGTTTTTAACAGAAAATTCTAAAGGTCAGAAAAAGCAGAAGAAAAATTTGGATGTACACACTGACCTATGGCAGAGACAGAGAAATCCACTCTTCAAGTCTTTTTTTTTTTTTTTTATATAGAGGCTTAATAAAAAGAGCTCTAAAATTAAAGCATTCTTAATAGTGAGTTAAGATTTTTTGACACATTACAAGTTGAAGGCCTGCGAGAAGGAAATGGGATTTCACTAACATGATGGCAAAACAAAAAGAGAATAGTATCGCATGTAAAGAGATTTCCTTGAGTTACACCATCTTCCTTCAAAGTGTTTTGTTTTATAAGTTATGCTGATTTCTGAAGATGCAGCAAACCCTAGAGTCCATCCTACAAGGCACTGACTTGGGATATGAGTTTAAAACATCAATCTTTATTTCATAACAACAAAGTTTCCTTATATGTTCATGCCATTTGCGGTTACTCAAACTACTTCAATGAGTAAAGCTCAAACACAAGGTTCCAAGTGATCAGTCAGGAGCTGAAAAGAGAGAAAGGGGGAAAATATAGCCAGAAAATCTATTGCACAGTTTATTTGGATTCTTTTTCCAGAGGTAATTTCATTTTAACTGAAGAACGTTGAGACTTGATGTGCAACTGGTAATTCAAATGTTTTAAGTCGCTTCCAATGCAAATTTCAGCATGTGCAAGCAGCCTTCATTAAAGCATTAGGCATGATTATCTAACAACTTTATCTGCTTCTTCACATACTTCTTAGCTATTTTGATAAGGAATAATTCCACAGGGAGCCTCAGACAACTAAGAAGATGGCAGAAACTGTAAAACCACGTTAAGTTCATATACCGTCAAAAAGAGCAAGAGGGCAATAGAAGAAGGGGCTGGTTTACACCATGCAAGAATCCAGCTTATCAAGTTCGCAGGAAAGAATCAAGCTGCATTTTGATCTAAAACTCATTCCTGTTTCAGCCACAATCATCAAATAATTTTAGTTATCTTCTCAAAAGATCCTTTATGTTCCTAAAAGCACCAGAAAGGCTGCTGAAATATACAATACTGGCAGGTTTTGATCAAAACCAAGCACAGCAATAATGATAATTGTTCCAAGTAATGCTGGACAGCAACAAAGAGACTCCAAGCACCAGCACAATGCAAGATTTTTGACACCAGATAGACATCTTAAGCCCTCAGCTCATGTTAACCTCTGTTTTCAAGCACAATATAGTTTTTAATGTAAAAATACAGTTTCAAAAAAAATTGAACTAAAGGAACCCAGATTAAACAATTATGCTAGTGCAAGGATGCTGGATGAAATTCTGGTTGCTCTTTCCTCCAAGATTCATTCTTTATAATCTCTTACAGAAAGTTCTTGATGTTTCAAATCAACAGCCTGATTTTGCAAACTGATAGCCACATGTTAGGGAGGTTGACAGACTCCTTCACCCCTGTTAAAATAAATGGAAACTGAATCTGTGCAAAGGTTGAAGGATGGGACCCTAGCAAAGCCAGCATTTATCTTATCATGATCAAGAGCTCATTACTGAAAACAGGAAGACACCATCTCTTCCCATCATAAAGAAATTGGTAAAATGAATGCTGTTTTTCCAGGCCTCAGCCTGCACAGCTCACACAGTGCCTTGTGCTGCACACTAGCTGCGAGGCAAACCCAGAACATCGCTTGGAGGGAGGAAGCACCCCTGCTAGCTGTTAGCACTTCGCGTGGGTAAATTCTGCATGAACCCCTAAACCCAGCCAAGACTGCTGTGTAACTGAAACCACCCTCAGCAACGCAAACGGGCAACTTGCCCTTTCTTCAGTACAGTGGAAAAGGGAAAGAAAAGAATATTCCATTATCATACAAATAATGAAAGAAAGGTCAGAAAGGGCTCTAAGGCAAGTGAAGTACCTTAAAGCTGATCTTTATTACAACTTACTTTCCTGCCTAGCAGCATTTTTGTTTCTGCTGCTTGTTGGGTCGGTTTTGATGTTGGTTTTTTGGAGCTTTGAAAGTGAGACTGCACAAGGCAGAAAGGCAGTCTCATCTCTGCAAAGCCTAGTCAGCGCTGCTCACGTGCCATCCACTTGACAGCCCGTGCCACTCCTTGGCCAGCCATCAGAACAGAGAATCACAACTGATCATACCCGTGAATGCACTTTTGGAAACTGATCTCACACAGCCAAAGAATAACGCTAGCTAAAAGGTTGGTGGTCTGAGCTTCAAGTAACAGAATCCTTTTAACATGGTACACAACTTCAGGCAAAGTTCAACTATTTTTTCTCAAGTATCTGAAATGTGTATTACTAATGGAAAAAGAAAAAGAAATTTATAGCAATTCTGTTTTTCAATGGCATTCTTCAAGTACAAATAGGAATTTTAAATGGTGAGAGAACTAGTAACTATGCAGTTACAAGCAAGAAAAAATACCAGGTAATTAAAATGCAGCACTCTGCTGTCAGGTGCAGGAACAGTATGAGAAATCGAGCTTCCATCTTTTCCTGGCCTGGAATGGCAGGTGCTGAGAATGCTATATACAAGAAAAGATACCACCTCTGTCACAGAGCGGGTAAGTTTGCCTTAAACACAACTTTTAGATTTGAAAAAGTAGGATTAAGATGAGAAAACCAGATGATGGCATTTCCAAAGGAGTTTCCAAAATTGTCCAGTGGCTGGACACTTACATATGGGGAAAATTAATGGTGGAGAAAGGAACTCTGTATCAACTCACGTGTCACCAATAAGAATGATATGAGATGACATTAAGCAAATTATGCTTTTGGAACAGAAGTAAAGACAGTTTTTTAAAAAAATTAGCTTTCACTGAGCCATGAATGAGGAATTTTAAATGAATCCTAGAAATATGCACATATAATCACATTTAGCTAAGCTGATTTAGGTGTGCTTGCACAAACAAAACTCCTATTGCTTCTCCTGAGTTTAAAAACCAGGAATGGAAGAAATGTGCATCACATATTCTGATCTAAAAATCTGAAATAAATGATGACACAATAGCAGCATGGATATGATAAGAAACACCAACTCTTAAAATTTTAGTTCTTCAAGAAAGCCATGTTTCTTGACAGGATTGGAAACCATATGATACCTCTCACTAGACAAACAACTACACTGACAATGGAAAAAACACAGCTTCCATCACTGTATGTTTCACTGTACTTCAGTCATTTTACTCTCTTCAGAAAAAGCAGGAATGCATTGAAAGACAATGGAGAAAAACAGCACGTGCCTCATTTCAGGAGGCAGGATTTGCTGTGCCTGAAATGAAAATTTTTGCAGTAAAATTCCAAGAATTGCAGAGCATCTCGGAACTGACATAAGAGCACAGCATGACCAAGCTGACTGTAGCAGTAAGCACCACCAGAGCACAGAGAGTTACAGAACATGAGGTTTAGCATTTCAGGCTCAATTTCCAGATGTCCTTTCAAAGAGATTCTAGGTATTTTCAGACACACTAAAATCTCCTGATAAGGACAGAGAGAACAAACAGAATGGTTTACACACATACCCCTCCCAAAAGATTAATGCAAACCTGTGTGTGTGTCACTGTACTAGAGAAATAGGGAAGGGCACTACATTCCTAACTCCCTTTCCACTTGCAAAATGTCCCTTTTGGTTGCTCATAGGCTATCACGATAGCACGTTTTGCATACAGGACCTTGTGGCTTTTACGCGCTGGTCAGAAAAGTGAATAACCATGCTCAGGAACCCATGAGCTAAGTATTCTTTACCTCCATCTTTCTTAATAGAGGACATGTTGCACATCTCGCTTCTTGGACTGAATCAAGACCAGATACACAACACACCATTCCCATGGTAGCTCAATGCACTGACTTCCAACCATTTTAAAAAGTCAGACACAATAATTCTCCATCCACAGGTGACACTGAAATGCCAGTTGATAAATGCATCCAATCACAACACTCTCTTTTCCACACGGGCCATTTCCTTAATAATTACTCACTGTTAAGCACTCCCTGTCCTCTCCTCCCCCCAGCCAGACACCATTAGTCACCCCAGTCAGATCCCAATGTGTCATCATTGGAAAGTACATGGCAAAGATAGCAGAGGGTGTTCAGAAGGAAAGAAAACAAAACTCGTTAAATACTTGAAAACTTATTTCCTACGATGTCTAACACTTCTTACCAATAAGGCTTAGGTATGTGAAGAAATTATCACCATGCCACTTCTGTCTGCTCCCTTCCAGTGCCAGAGACGGCTTCACATATTAACAAGACCCTTTCCCAGCTGCTTCAGCGCACAGCGCAGCACAGAGCTCAAATAGCTGAGATTTAACACTGGCTAGTGCTAAAATGTCACTGGAACTAGGGACTCGGCGTGCAACCATTCAGGCACTGTTTCTGGCAGGGGTATAAATCTGGCAGCAGAAATGTCTCAAAATACCACAGCTGTGCTGCGGACTGATCACAGCTCCAAGTTGCCTCTCGTTATTTTAACACGAGTAAAAAACATCCATGGAAGCATATCTAACACTTGCAATAAATAACTTCCACTGGTATCATAACTCTTTATCCTCTATTAGTCAGCCACAAAAGTTAGTTACTGCCTCATATATTCCAGCCCCAGGAATATTATCCTCTAATTCATGATTCTGATGACCCCATTTCTGCATGTCTTCCTCACCTTTGCTTGTTGCAAATTGTTCTCATATATTGACTTGCTGGCACACTTCAGCCTAAATTTATTTTCCATTCTGTAAGCTGCTTCACAAATCCATTTCTGCATAGATGATCTGTTTAACATGTCTATCTAGCAAATATTATCTAGTCTTCCTAGGATACTGCTTAAAGAACAGGACTTTTAAATAACAGCTTACTAACCATGTGAAACTAACACTATCAGTTGCATTTGATGTACAGAACAACTCGGGCTGACCACTTCCAAAAGTATTTTGGCAATCCGTTCTCAAGAACAAATATACAACTGTTTTCATGCCAATTTTGTTCTTGCAACTGACCCAGTTCTCGAAGTCTGTAACTGAAAAGTAATAACATTACAGTAATAAAATAAAAAAATAATGTTCAAAAAATTATTATAGAATTGGAGTGATTTGTTGCACACATTTTAATCCAACACGCAGACTAAGCATTTCACCAAAATCAAGGCTTTAGCTCTGTTGTTCCCAATTATGTGCGGCAGCAGTCCAAACACAGAAAATTGTTACCACATTTTATTCTTTTCCATGATGAAGAAAACAGTAAGCAATGCAGCTAAATGCAGAATAACTTCTCATTTCTGAATAATCAGTTACCTGACAAACTCTAACCTACCCCACTTTGATGTATAAGCTACAAAGGAACATTTCTTCGCAGATTTTAATTTTTCCAATTTCTTTCACAGGCTAGCAACAATGAAAGAAAATTCTGAGCTGATTTCCATCTCTCTTTTTGCAAAAAAGTAACTAGTGACATATTTATTGTCAAGACCAGATGATTATTAAGGAGAATGGATTCAGTTGAAGAACTCTGGAAGTTTCACTTAAAAAGAACAAGTTGGCTGAAGTTTATTACTACTTTTTAAAAAGAGTTCTTAAGAAGTGCCACGTTATAGAAACTCTTAACATACCACAAAGTATTAACTATTAAATAGCAAGGTAAAGACAAAGCTAATAGATGAGCTCTGTATTCTTCTCTTTGCCTCCAGAAGACACTGACTATAAAATAACTGAGACTATACAAAAGCAGTGCAAACTGTGTAAGAAAAATATATCCTAATGACCTACAGTATATTAGATAGACCAACCTCCAAAGAAAGGGAAAATGCTTTCAGACAACGCAACACACAGGATTTAAAGAGATAGTGCTCATGTTTAAAAAGGAGGGGGAGTTGTACAATATATTAGAAATAATCTTTTTTTTTTTCTAAAATATATCTGTTCCTCTGCAGTGTCATGAAACACAATACAATTGCAGAGCACTGGAATGAAACTCAGTCCAGAACTGAAAACGGGTTATAAAAAAAAGGGGAGGTGAGAGGACAAAGGGAGCCAATTTCACTGCTCAAGCTAAGTGAAATACAATAAGTAAACATACAGCAGGAACGGTGAGAAGTTGACTCACTTTCAGTGTGGATCATTGAAAGGGAAGGCAGTAAATGTAATAATGATGTTTTGGGTGTTGGTAAGTATATATTATCATAATGACACATAGACAAAAAACTTTTGTTGTCCTAACAGAATGCAGAACTTCTAAAGTCCTGGCAGCTCTTTAACAAGGTAATTAGACCAATCAACAATTTCTCCTTACTCCTTTGTAACAGCTGCCAGGAATTGTCTGGCTTGTCCTAAGCAAGCTCCCTCTTTGCCATAACCGAAAAGGACCAGCGCTCCTGAGAAATTATGGCAGTGGAAAACTTCCACGGAATGAAAGCAAGGAGCCCGCAGATTGTATTCCCGTAAAGATTCTTCTCCACAGGGCAGACAGCTCTCTGGCTAAATTCTTCAGCTAGGCACTCACCTGGGTTTTTGTATTCTCAATACTTCTCATGTATGTGTATTTTTAGTGATATGATTTTAGTGATGACAGTGTTGATATGATGTAAATACTGAATTTTTTTTTTAATTCACCTGAAGACTTTGGAATAACTAATACTGTTCTTTTCAAGTGAGGCTATAACATAGGGGTTTATGTTGTAAATAGCCAGCTAAACAGACACAAAAAATATCCAGAAAACAATGTCAGCATACAGGATTTTGATTTTCACAGAAATCTTTTAACAATTATTTTATTTCATGATTGTACAACAACATCCCCCCAAAAATCCCAGAAAGCATTACAAATTTAAGTCAATAATGTACAAAAATTCCTTCAGATGCTAATATGTCACCTCTAGCTCTACGGTGAAATACATCAACCACTTAATTGAAATACCACGCAACCCTCTTGTGTTACAGGATCAGATTCCTTCCTCAATGAAACTGTGGCATCACCCTGTGTGTACACCAGTGTAATCATGACCAGAATCTGGCTCATTTTGCATAACCACATATATGGGATTTACATTAAGACTGTGGTCCAAAAATAAACATGGTAATAACATGCACTGCTTAACTCTGAGTAAGTCTGATGGCATCTCTGTTGAAATGCTACAGAATACATGCCATAATTCTGGAATTATCTCATTATCAATACCTATTGCTGGAAGTAGGAAACATCTCTTTCCAAGAAGGCAAATGATCTAACCTTGGCTCACAAGTGTTTACAACTAAGCAAGTATAATTTTATTAAAAATACATATTAGACCCACCAATATAAAGTATTTGAGATGCTAAAACTTGTGTGTTTTACTACTGTCAATTTTTTGTACAATTCTGGAGGAATTACTCTGGACCCTACCTCTCAGTTATTATTGTTCTGGTCTTCCTTGGATTTTTCAAGTTTTCAGCAAGTTTAGGGTTCTCTCTTCTTTAACATTTTCCTGTAATATTTACTAAAGCATTCAATTGCACTCTGTTGCTCACTGTGAATACTGTGAATTGGGGAGGTTTTAGGTTGGATATCAGGAAAAACTTCTCTACAAGAAAGGGTTATCAAGCATTGGAACAGGCTGCCCAGGGAAGTGGTGGAATCACCATCTCCAGAGGTATTTAAAAGACAAGTAGACGTGGTGCTGAGGGACATGGTTTAGGGGTGGTTTTGGCAGTGTAGGTTTATGGTTGGACTCAATGATCTTGAAGGTCTCTTCCAACCCAAGTGATTCTATGATTCTATTCTATGATTCTAATCTTCAGAAAATCTAAGATACTCACAGAGCTTCTAGGCTTGCATATTTATTGGAAAGAGCCCACGAACATCAGATATATTAGTATTTAATTTTAAAAAAGTAAATTTATATTATTTCTTTAAGGTCTACGGTCATTCCTGTCCTCACTGACCACTTGGTTGAAGGAGCGTTGTTGCTTAGCACTAATGGGTGGATGTCCCCCAAAGTCAATGAATGACTGGCCTCAGTGACTGAGGAATTTCTGCATCCATCACATCTTCAATCTAAGGTTTATAGAAACTATTTATGACAGTTGTCAGTTAAACACTCTTTGCTAAAACCACACCAAAGGCCTGATTTTCTCAAGCAGTGAGAGACTGCAGAACTCATTAAGTATCTCAAAACGGGGGAAAACCAGATATGAATCCTCAATCATCAAACTTAAGGTCAAATTCTCTTCTTACTTGCACACTGCAGGCAATAAGATTGAAAGGGCTTTACTGACTCTCCTGTTAACGATGTAATGAAGAGCACATTTTATTTTTTATCTTAAGATATTGGTTGAGAACAATTGCAAGTCTTTCTAAAAGACTTCAAATTACTATGAATACTCTAGGCAAACACGGGAAACTTTTTTTGCTTTTACTCAAAATGCAAGCAACTCCACAATCATAGCATATTTTTTACAATTTCTTAACTTTTTAATAGCATCTGTGCTGACGCCTTTGGCCTCTTCTTATTTGTCACACTTGCTATGTACACATTATTTTAGTATAACAGGTATTGCAGATCTATTTTCACCTCAGCACTGGAAGCTGGCATCTCTTCTACTTGTTGATGTAGGAATGTCAGGTCCTAAGGCTGAGTTTGCGTCCACACATGGGGCAAATAAATAAAACTTGGGAAACAGTCACCAGCCTGAGTGCCTTGAACATGAACATTGAAGGTCTGAGACTGAAATCCTAACAGACTTCTGTTTCCTCCCCATTAGATAGGGCTTGTTGATTTTGCAGGGGCCCAGACACAGACATCCAGCACGAAGTCCAGGCCCCTGTTACAAGTGAAGAGTTAGACTCACTGACTTTGACGAGAGAATGACAATTCAGCGGGGGAATCCCATTGCCTGCGACTGTGCATGCACACACCCACACTTAGAAAACAGCCAGTGTTGGAGGGGGTGAGGGGAAGAGAGAGATCCACCCAGCTTCAGAGGCCTTTTTCCAAAAGCTGGGCCATACTGGCTCAACCGAAAGTGACACACTCCAATTGTATTTTACTAATTATGAGCTCACAGGGAATAGCATCAGAATTTTGGAAACTGTCGTTTGTACCGAACGGTCCATTACACTGATTGCTGTACAGTTTTGGATGATTTCTCACTACTTATTCTAGCGATTCTAGGTTGAAAAACAAGTTTCTCTCACCTCCATGCTGCATAAATCCCAGTGGTCCTTCAAAGCTGATTTTTTAATTTTTTTGCCATGACAATCACTGAAATTTATCTGTGTAAATGCACAGAACATCTGGAATTAATGGTTTCAATTAACGGAGTTCATAAAAGTGGTGCTCCAGAACACATGTCAGTGAGAAGCAGATAAGTAATTTTTATTTGAGGGATGTGGGAGAAAGGAATCAGGGCTTCAACAAATAAGGCAGGTGTCTGAACAGCTAACTAGGGCACTGAGGGGAACGAACAGCTCTGGCTTGTTCTTTGTATACTTCAACACAGTACTGCTGATTTCATACAAAAATGGGAGGGCCCAGTTGAAGGAGGACGATGAATATACATGCATATATATCTGCACATATTTGCAGGAGTTTTTTTTCCTCTTCCATTTGGGGTATAAAAGATTAAAGCAGAAGTTTTGTTACACTCTGGCTACACAGAGATTCTCCAAAAGTTAAGTAAATGCTCAACGTAATAGGAATCACTCAGATTTAGGTCAGCAAACTGCAAGCCTCACTAACTCCCAACACAGGAGTACTTAACCTTTGAGTAACATGGGTGTGTTAGCCTGTCACGCGACCCCAGCCTCTCTTTCTCGGTGTACACCGCATGGTGTAACACGCTACTTAGCCTGGCGTAGCTACGCATCACCGCTCATGCATCATGATGTATGACTGGTACCAGAACCTAAAACGTATGAAAATTAGAGCGCCATGGAACACAGAAGTCCCTTAAATACATTTTCCACTCTTAAAAATCATTAAAATGCCTTTAAATTAAGTATAGCATTTATAGACTTAACTACGCTATTTATAGATAAAAAAATAATTTATGTAAAAATTACAAAGCCCTTACAGGCTTTGCTTCTGTTTACAGATAAAAGTATCCACAGAAACTGCTGTTGATCCAGATGCCTGTCTAATACATAATACTTCACAGCCTTACAAAATGCTGTGTATAAAAGGATGGAAACTGCTTTTTGGCCTACTTTACACTGACATACTGAAGAGGAGGGATAGTCTTGTGGTTGAGACACTTGGCTGGGACTGAGATGACCTGGGTTCAGTTTCGGACTCTGCTACAGACTCCCTGTACGTCCTTCCACAAGTGACTTAATCTCCCTGTATATTAGCTCCCCACATGTAACGTGGGGCTGCCAATACTTCTGGATGCTGGTGGGGTTTTTTTCCTCTTCAGACTACACAGCCTTTGGGACACAGACTTGTGTGTTTTGTGAATGATAAAAGGAGCCTCAAGCTGAGTCCAGGTCTTTTGGTATGACTGTAATAAAAGGAGAATAGATCTTTCATGTAATGTTTTTTGTGTTAAGACCCTTCAAGGTTTTTTCTTTTGGCTTTGGGTTGGTTTTTTTTATTTATTTTTGTGTTCAATTAATTGTCAATTTTCAGTAAAAGACCAGAGGAATTAGCTCCTGAGAATTTCTGTGCTGCGCGAGTGCAACAGCAGAACACATTCCACAGAGGAACTCATGCACAATCAATTAGGTCGTCTAATTAATTTTCCGACTCAATAGATGCTATGAACTTTTTTTTTTTTTTTACCGAAATATATCTGTACTGGATACACATGTGTAAAAGCAATCCAAAAACTTTTAAAATCTTAGAGAACAGATGATATTCACTTGAAGGGAATGGGCTGCTACATGGGAACAATGCCCTCTCATGTGGGATTCATATTTCTGTCATGAAAGGAGAGAACACATACAGGGGGATAACAGTATTTTCTATTTGACAAGGTTGTGTAGCTACCAGTAGGGACTGACTTGTTAATCAGTATTTAGAGTGATATTAGGTACCCCATAATTAGGGAGAGAAAGAGCAAAAGAAGCACTTAGAAAATAGGTTTGGACCAAACAGGAACAAAAAGTATAGGTATTTATGAGGTTTTTAACCACCGATGACAAGAGGTACACTATAGCATCTAACAACAGAGACCTGTTTCTCTAGTCCTAACTCAGACAAAACTTCAATTAGCATCAGCAGGAACTGTGTCTGACTAAGGACTCTGGAACAAAGATTGAAATATGCAAGAGAAGAATGGCCACAGAACTTTATGCCCTCTCTCACAGAGTTTTCAGCAGCAAGTTTTCAGCTGCCATGAATTTGCCCTGCACTTCCTTTCCCATCATTGTGATCACCCAAAAGTCCTTATTCCACACTAAAATAACAAAGTGTTTGTGAGATTATAGTTATAATTGCGATGTCTGGATTAAAACAGTGAGCTGTGGCATTTCTGGTAGTCCAAAAGGAGATGACAGTGAGTTACAGAGAATGCAAAGATACTTGATAATCCACAATTATGGGATAGATGACACAGGAGCATGACAAAGTGCTTCAGTTGGAATTTTATCACAGGCGTTTTTACGTAAGCACAGACTAGATTTATGAAGGAACTTACAAAAATTACTGTAGGAAATAAAAAGTGATAAACAGAACCATTTGTCCAGCCTGTATTGAACACCTAACTGGTGTTTTGTTAGTAACTGTTTCGAATAATGTGGTTGCTAGATCAGGTGAACGGACAGAAGTGAGACAGCAAGCTCTGGAAAAGATGCATGCTGCCTGTAGGTCGGGGAAAGCCAGAGCAGAAAGCCTTCAGGGAACAAGTGTGAAGGAAACAAGGATACAAAGAAGCAAAACAGCAAAAGAGCAGAGGGAAGAAAAACAGGAAGGCAGCAAAGACGGGATGGATCAAAGCAAATCTAACAAATGAGTGGGAGGCACAGAGACATGGAGAGATAAACAGTGGGAGCCAGCAGACACCATGTGTGAGAAGGGGAGAAAAGGAAGGGGAAGGGAAGGAAAAGGCCGGCCAGGCTGAGAGCTTTGCCAGCCAACCAGGAGAGGGAGGTTTGCCAGGACAGGCCGGCCAACTAACTAGTTAAAAAGGAGGTCCAGAGAGCCAGCTCGTAGGGAGCAGCCAGCCAGGCAAAGCCATCCAGGAGAGGAATCTGCGCATGGAGCAGAGCAGGAGCAGTGCTGGCTCCACCCGGGAGCTGGGTGACCTGCCGCAAGCACCACGCTTTGCAGGGAAAAAAGGGCATTAGCAGCGCTCACCTTCCTGCTCCGCCAAGCAACAAGATGTCCGAGACCATCACAGCAATGTGATGAGCACCTCACTGACACAGCAGACCACAGCCTGGCCACGCACTCGGAAATACTATCCTCTAGCTACCACTGGGTGACCAAATATGAATAAACAATGATTACACAAACTGCAGATCTTAACCATCAGTTTTCCCAAGACGTCTTTCTCTCCCATCTCTAGAGTTGATTCCCATATTCTTTTTCTACTCTGCCATTTTCAAGCTGATAAAGTACAAATGATGTACCCTGATGTTATTTGTATAGTTCAATGTCATAATCCTAAATCAGGAAAAACAAACACCATGCTGGTGATAAACGATGATATGAGATTTTAAAAAAGGGGTTACAGACCACGTGAAGAATGGCCTAATCCAGCACTGACAACATACCGCTTATCTGTTAAATTAGGCAGCTCCTATTTATCCATCTCAAAGAAATAAAATTAAGTGTGTTGAGTAATGAAAAATTTAAAACTGTAGTTAATGGATTTCTAACAGATAGTAAATACTTGTGCCGTCTTCTGAAATATTTTTTTTACACTGAAAGAACAATTGAATAAACCACGGCAAGGCCTAATTGTGTTCCCATCTTTAGCTTTAAAAATTCATCTTTCAAAAAAGGAAAACAAATGAGCAGTAAAAGATAGAGATTTAAATTATTTCAGGGAAGAACAAGCTCCATTTCAATGTCACCACTGCTAAAGCACACCCTGTTCATTTTTATCTCCCCAACAAGTCTTCCTGCTGTAACTCAGCATCATACAAAGTGGATATTGAGTTTAAGAGGTGGTCCTGTCGAGAAATCAGGACTCACAGAAAGAACAGAAGTGAGGTAATCCATGTGGAAGCAATGACTCAATGCTTACCTTACCCTTCTGGATGCAGGATCTGATCCACACAACTGAAACCCTTGAGTATCTTTTTTCCTTTTAACTTCACTTTGAATGTGGCTTTGAATGAAGTATTAAGCTGTTAGGAAGCTAGTAGACCAATTCAACGTCCCTAGCCCCCTCGAGCCAAAAGCAGATTCACAGCTGAGACAGATGATACTTTAGGTATTAAAAGCTGACTTCTGCTTGGGACTGAGTGCAAGAGAATGGTACGTGACGGGCAGCACCTTGGGGTTCCCACAACCGGTAAGAGGAGAGGAAGGGAAGCAGGAGGGAGCTCCCATCTACTGCTGGAGTAACTGCAAAGAGTTACGAGGGGTAAGCATACAGAGTACGGCATAACGCAGCTTAAAGTTCCTGTGTGGGAGCTCTGGCATCTGGCTAAGCTGCAAGGTTTAGCAATTACAGTGCCAATTTAAACTTGTACTTAAAAATCTAGGAAATATTTTCTTTTAACTTTTAATATAACGGGTACATTTAGGAATCTAGGTAGTCATCAATACAGATGGCCCTCACTCCCAGCAATGTTAATGGAACACCAGACTGTCTTCAGCGGTGTCTGAAGTTTCAGCTGCTTGTAAACCAGCACTGTGGGAAAACTTTTAGGTGGCTTTAAAAAAATTCTCATAAAACAGTAGAAAGCTCATAATTTAAGACACTTTGGTGGAAAACTTCCTCCTGATTATCAGAGGTATTATGCACTATATCCAAAAGGTAAGTAAGATTTTTCCTAGAAATAATGTCTTTTAGCCACATTATTCTTGTCAGGAAATTGCCTGAACACCTATTTTAACAATTAAGCTTCAGGTTTCAACTACATTTGTGATAAATAACATTCATATTTAGAAAAATGTTTTTAAATCATCAAATAGTTTGGTCTTATAAAATAATCTTGCAATGGTTAAATTGCCCTTACATATGAACTTTTTATTAGTGAGTGAATATACTATAAGCCTAAATTATGAAGATAATGTAATTTACCCCACATGTTTGAAATTATATAACCACTAGATTGGAACTCCTGCCTAGCAGCATGCTGATCTCTTTCTTCTCCCCCATTTCATTTCATTAGGAACTTGAAATTGGATCAGCAACTTTTAAACAGCTGATTAAAAGCCCTGTTTACAAATGAGATCTTGCTTGTTTTTTACGTGAGCATCAGGCTGCCCCTCTGCTGGGCAGCAAACCTGCTGCCTGCAATCTCCTCCTGCTTCGAAAGAGGTGTAGAGAGTCACCGGCATCCCGGGTACTCCATCTGCACAGGATACCTCTCTATCAGTATCACACCACTGCAAACCACACAACAGACCGTCTACTTAAAAAAACCCACCCAAACCAAACAACAACCCAAAAAAACCCAAAACCCACCAACCAAAAAACCAGCACAAAGACATCTCATGGAAAACAGAAGGCACACAACTCTTCCACATCTACTCAAATTTAAGCATAACTTAAATCCAACCAAAATGAATGCAAAGATCTCCTTTGGATTTAAAAGGGCCACTTACACTTCATCAGAGGCTATTGGAGGACACACATACAAACTTCTCTGTGTGTTAACCAACATGCATTAACACACCTGCATTCAAGAAACACTTCAGAAATAGCACATGAAAGATCGTGCATGCAGGGCATAAGTCCAAAAGAAAAAGCACACTACGTCATAAAACGCAAAGAGGTTTTATGTATTTTGTTTGCTGTTTACTCTACTAGAATATTTCTTATTCATCATCTTGAAATTCCAAATTGCTGTTAAATAAATGCCATTGCATATAATGGTATTTTCCACACCCTACAGCCAGAGATAACAGAGTTTTCTTTGCTAAAACAGGTTCATATTTGTGGCTTATACCTTTTAGCACTTCTTACTTTTATCCAAAATTACTGATTGATAGCGTTGTGTGGTAACACAGCACAGAGCTAACTGCTTTCTCAATAACTTTGCACACCTTCTTGAAACCTGGCTGACAAGATCTGATCATGCCAACTCTGACTCCTGATTCAAAGCCCACCCAAGTCTTTGGGTGTCCTTTTCTCTGACATGAGTAGGTTTTGCATCACTTGCACAGTCACCGAGCAGTTTCATCCAGGCTTTGCTTCCCTGAACAGTATAAGACTTCTGTCTCTGAGTTTAAAATACTGCCCAAATGTTTGAATATATAACCAATACGCACACACCCGTGTGTCTGAAATGCACGTATAATCTACTCTCTGCACGCAGCAAAACAGAGAGTTGCAGAATAAATGTAAATCCATTCCCTGCAGGGTTTTGGCAATAGTTTACAATAAGTTGCAGATTATTACTGCTTTTGATATTCATTGTAACGTTAGCCATCTTGAACTCCTTTAGGATTTCCTTGGATGCAATGGGCAGTTGCCTAGAAATTTCCATCGTGGCATTTAATGCAGAGTCACTGCATAACATTTTATAAGATTACCCAAGTATTTATGAGTAAGGAATATATGTTGTATGTGCATATAGACAAAACCCATCTAATCTGTTTAAATTATTTCAGACTCTAAAAACACAATTCTCCTATCAAGAGTGAAGAACAAAGAACAGTGGCGGTCCCTTAGTACTGGGAGATGTCAATAAGAGCTCCTGTAGCTGCACTCCTGACAACTACAATTTAACTGTCAAAACTATCTCAAGTCTTCGAAGTAAGTCTCTCCTCCGTGATACTGCATTCAGAGGAAGTGCTACCACCTATTTCAAACAGGACCAGGATACCACTCATGGTATGTTTTGAGGATAGTTAAATCATTGCAACAGCAGCAAGACTTTGCATCAGAGTAACAAAGAGAAATTCCTCCCAGCTTGAGACTGAAGCGGACACCAACAACATACGCTGAAGGAAGTTGTTATTTCTATTCAAAATTCTAAACAGCTGTTTTCAAGGCAGATTAAAAGATTTTTCAATGTTTGGATTCAACTCAAGAGCTTTATCTAATGCATACTTTGTATTTGAGTATTTGTTGAATTAGAAATTTAATAGAGCAGCTGAGTATTTTAAAATCTTTTGGAAGATGTGAAAAAGGGATGTGAACTCTAGCACACCCTGTAAAACATAAATTTCTTACCAAAAGAATATGTTATTCATGTGCTCTGTACATTAGGTCAATTATTACTCACTTTCTTTGGAAAACAACCAAGTGCCTCCACCCTTTATAACAGAGCACTGTAATCAACTGTAGTAAGAATAGCAGAATGATTTGAATACACATTGGTGGCTCAGGCCCTAGCTCAAGAAGGCTTGAATAGTAAAAGACTAAGACGGATTTGCCATCATCTTTATTTTTTTTTAAGAGAGGAAAAAACTAATATTTCCTTGTACACCTTTGTAAATAATTTCAATCTCACATAAATGGGGAAAAAATTATAAAAATTATAAACCGGAATGCTTTAAATTGGCCCTCCAATTTAAACACTTCTGACAAATTCCATAAACATTCTGATACCAATACTTCTTCCACTGCACGTCTTTCATTTCCGCTAACCCAGTTTAACCTCTCATCTTCCTTTCAGTCAGCAGCTGTACAAAGCATTTTTTTTGTACTGACATCAGCAAGTGACTGAAGTGCTAGTGCTAGATTTAAAATGCCTTCTAAAAACACGACTTTTTGTATTGAATTTGGAACTGAGTTTGATACAACTTGTACTGTTAGTTTAATATAGTATCACCTTTCATGGAGCCGTATCTTGTTGGGTTCCTGCTGGGACCTGAGAGCTGAAATAGCACAAAGTTTAATGCATGGCATTTCATTTTGCCCAGCCTGGCTCAGGCCAAGAGAAGCATTTCAAATTATTTAGATAACCACACAGATTAAATACCCAGCAAGATAGCTTGCTAAGTCATTCATCATTTGCCATTCCTGGACTGTGCTTGTGTCTAGCAATGTTTTCACTAACGGAGCTGTTCAGATGAATGGAATGCACATCTCCGCTGGGTCTCCCCTGCCCAAGCAGCAGTCTAAACTTCTCAACCTGCCTTCAGTGCTCTCTTCCTGAGATGTGTGAAAACTATTTGGCTAGATCTCCTCGCCTGTCTTCCCCCCTCACCTGCTTCTCTTGCTTTCTTTATGAACCCCTATATGGCTAACCAATTCCAGTATATTAAAACATGACCCACTCCTTATCTCAGTCCCTCAAATTGTCCTCTTATTACTCCTTTACTCTTCACCTCAACGATCAAGTAACGGATAATTTGCACCGTGTGGTGCAATTCAATTCCAGACATAGTATCTGCATCATTAAATTATATCTCATCCTAAAGGTTATTGGAGCCTACGTAGTTTAACATTGACCCTCCTTTCACAGCTATGTATTACTTACCTCTTTTTTAACTGCCCATTTCAATGGTAGATGTTTTTGCCTTTAAAGCCTGCAGTCTGGAAGTCATTTTTGACCCTGTGGTTTCTTTTGAAGCCTGTATTAATCTGACTGTAAAGCTGTCATACTACCATTTTACAAATCTCTCCAAGTTACCACCCATACTGTCCCACCGGGACATGGAGATTCTCATAAAGGCTTTCATCATATCCCAGCAGGACAATTATAATTCATTGCTCGCTGGTTTTACTATTACCTCTTATAAACATTTCAAGCTCAAGTAGTATTCTGTCACTGTACTGCTCAACTGAACTGAGACGTCTGGACACATTATTCCAGCACAGAGACTAGTCCAATGGCCCTTGAAGAAGCAGTTCCAGGTGTCTCACCAAGATCGATCTTAATCGCACTTCGAAGTGCACAGCATGCTCTTCCCACTGTGTTCACTGCTTCATCTCTTGCTGTAGTTCTCAGAAACTTAAGCAGACATAGGAGCTTTTGAGACCCTAAAATCTCCCATTACTGAGGAACCCAGTTTCCTCCTATATCAGATTAAATTATCAGTTGAGTACCTAATGTGTCCCCCCATCTTTTTGTTTGAAGTGACAAGCAGGTAAGTACAGCCCCTGTCAAGTGCAAATGGGAAAATTCCCCCAGCAGCGTGCCTGTAGTTACTAGTGTTACTAGGAGTTAAAACCATTCCCTATTCCACACCCCATGAACCACTGTGATTTTGTTAGCTTATTTTATGTTTTTAAACTAACTCTTCCATTTTTAGGACTTTATTAGGCAAGTACACTAGAAATTATCAGTATAACATATGCTTTCATTTCACAGCACTCAATCAATGGCTGCCACAGAACAAACACCCTCTGGATGGTAGAGAACTCAAATAAGAAAAAATGCAAAACATTCAGGATTATGAACGTTTGGACAACATTAGCATTGGATCTGCCTTAAATGGCTAGCAGGCTTGAATGATAGTAGGAGGTGTTACAAATCACAGACTAACACATATTTTAACACATTTTCCAGAAGGTGGATGGACACAGTCCTGTGCAACCTGCTCTAGTTGATCCTGCTTGAGCAGGGGGGTTGGACTAGATGATCTCAAGAGGTCCCTTCCACCCTAAGCAATTCTGTAAACTGGAATACTATTAGAAGTTATCCTCTCTCCCCTGTAATTCTTATGGCTCTATATTTAAAAAAAGTAAATACATTCTTTGTTAGATAGGAGTCACTCCACTAAATGGAAGACATGCATTTTAGTGTGCTGTCTGTTTTTGCTGGAGACAAACTGATTTCCCCAGCCTTGCTGAAAATTCATCTATCAATAGATTCAATGGAGCCCTTGTACGCAGTGGGACCAATGTAAAAGGACTTGCGGTAAAAACTGGTGGCTTAATCTTGAGACCAAAGAGCACTAAGAGATTGCTGTGTATACAGGAACAGGAAAGAAGATAGTAAATCTAATAAAATACCACTGACTTCATTACCACTGCTGCAATGCCAGCAAGGAGCCTTCTCCTGCTTCAGCACAGGGGAGCAGGGGCTTTGTCCCCTGCTGTGTGTAGTGGTGCAGGATGAAAGCATCAGCTGCGAGCCACCACTTCGCCAAGATGACCAGAACTGCAAGCATACAGGTTTCTGCTAAGCTCCTGTTTCCCTATGACTGTCAGCACCTCTGTGTTAGAAGCAGCAGCATTAGAGGGTCACAGCAGACCCACAAAGGAAGAAATGGGGACAGTACTGAAACTCCCAGAGATCACTGGGTAAACCTTGCAGGAAACATAAATTATGAGGACAGGGGCATTATCAAACATGACCAAGATCATTTGGTGAGGCAGGCTTACTCGAGTCGAATGCTTTTTAAGAACAGAATCAAATGCTAAGTTAAACACTCAGGGATCAAGGAAAACAGTGCAGAGGCCACCCCTTCAGAACAGGACCTCTAATCTGAATGGCACCGTCATTAGACTATGGCACAGCAGACTGCAGTTAGATTGACCTACCTGTGCTTGTTTAGCCTGGGAAATACCCATGATAGACACATAGTAAATGCATAAGATCACAACCAAAAAATCAAGTGCTTACAAGGTTTCATCTTTCTGTTCTTAAAATATAAAACCATATGTGTATAAATGTGTGTACACACACTCGCGCACTTCTAATAACTTTCACGCTTTTTTTTAATTACTTATCCCTAGCCTTTACACATCTTCCAACAAAGAGAAATACTGAATCTTGGTTTCTTTACATAAGGAAATTCCACCTTTTTTCAAAAGGACTTTTTTCTGGATAAGGAGTGCACAGCGAGGCTCTGTTTTAAAGCAGAGGAGAATTTGGAGAGTGATCTTTCTCTTAGGGCTCCTTTCTTTTCAGACCTTATTTAGGCCTCTTTTCTTTTCCTACAGCGTTTCTCTAGAGTGCCAAACCGTACAAGCTGTCACTGAAAAAAAAAATTATACATATATAAAAAATCCACTCAGTCATTACTTGTGAACTTCTCAAGGCCAATTGGAAGTGTGAATGTGACTGTCCTTACAGCTGCTCTTACATAGTTATTCCTGTAACTTTTTGCAACTTTTCTGCTGAGGTAGGAGATGAGATCTCTTTCAAAATGTAAGTTTACTTTAGAAAAGCTTTGATTTTTACAGAGATTTCATCAAGTCTATTGCAAATATGTTGCAAGGAAACTTACATGTGACAAAACAGTTGCACTCACTATTTTGAGCACCTCTGCTTAAGGTGCATTTTCATTAGCATTTTGCTGCTGACCTACATAAAAGAATTGTTTCATTTGGAAATGTCCTTGTCAGTTTATCCTTGCATTAGACATGATCTATGATGTTTTAAAAGACATTCTCTTTTCTTTGTTAGAACTGACCATCATGAAAGTTTTGTATCACTTTAAGAAACAAACACACAAATTAAAAAAAAATTCAGCTTACCAGCTCAATAAGAAAAAAAGGTATGAATGGAAAATATTCACATAAAATTTCAGGGTGATTCACAGGGAAAACATTTGTTTTCACTGTAACAAAAAAAAGGGTTTCAGGTAGCTGTGCTTCCTTATATCAAAATATATTGCAGCCCAGACTAAAAGGAACATTTTTAACCATAAGCAGCTAAGTAGGCACTGTTAGATAAGATTTACTCATTCCCTATATCATATTCAGCTCTGCGAGTCACCATTTTGAAAGCATCTTTTCTACTGAAAGCTCCATGGAATTGGCAGGTAGCTGAAACTAGAAAAATGGGGATGTTACAATAGTACTAAGAGAGCAAGAACAACTTGAAGACGTTCATTCTGAAGGCCTCAAATGCAACACCATGCAATGACAACCAAAATCAATAAAAGCTGACTCAATCTTTCCAAACACACATATACAAAAAAAATAATCTGACTTTTGTGATACAACACATCAGACAGATTCTTCCCATTTCTCCCTGGAGCTCCACAGAGCACAGCGCTGGCAGTGCAGGCTATTCAGGGAAGTTATATCTTTCAACTGCCTGCACTGTGTATATAAAAGTCATATCTGTATTAATGTAACATCCCATAAGCAAACAAACGTAGACATCTCTTTGTGTATATAACTTCAACAAAACCTCTTGATGAAAGCACAGGCCTCCACTCTTAATTTCTTAAGACACTACGAGACAGATTGCAAGTACCATGCAGGAGTAACGCCAGCACGAGGCTCAGCCCCTGCCTGCAATAAAAGCAGACCTGAGTTTCTTGCACAGCTAACACGTGCCACAGGCTGCCAGCACACCTGGACGCAGGCACCAGGTCCAACAGCAAAGCTGCCTGCGGCACCAGGAGAACAGTCTCAGCAATTCTCATGCGAGTCCCTCCAGCGTCCTACATGCAAGAATTAAATTTGACAGATTACGACAACGCAGTTATTTCATTCAAATATTTGTATTATAATTTTACCAAAATATGGGCTCCTCAATTTGCGATTAAATTCGTATGCATCTCCACTGTTACAACTAAAATCAAATCAAAACAAAACAAAGTCCAAATAATACCTTACTGCACATCTAAAGGTCAGTGCCCTTAGCAGCCAATCAAGAAAGCATGGAAATACAGAAAGGGCTGCCAAATACTTGAATGAAAAGTTTGGATTTGGATTTGTTTGACTGAAATCAAAACTCAATTTGGAACAAAATGTAAATGTTCAGCTTCATGTACAAAAGTTGGAGCCCTCACATCTCACAAGAGACCTAAACCCATATGTACTGAATCATTTATGGATCTTGATTAAGCTTTAAGCATATATCTGAAGAAACATTTTAAAACTTGCTATGTGATTTTAAGATGCACAAAGCATAGAGCAAGCAACACAGGACCGGTTATAGGGTGTACTTGCAAGGAGCAGAACAATGGATAAAAGCCTCACATAGACAAGATCCTAAAAATGCTTTTTGGCATTAAGTAACAGACTGAGCTTAGTACTGAGTTCTGATCCAGAGATCTACTGATTATATTTCTAAGTATTATAAACCCTCTTAAATCGCACATAGTTATTCTGCAGAGGCTGACTTCTCCACCATTAAGCTGCACCTTGAGGCTGCACCTCAGTTCTAAAGATTAAAAAACTCCTCATCCATTTATCTCAACCTTTTTTATAGAAAAGATAATCCAGGCTACAGATACTGAATTATTGTTTTAAAACTGAAACACGTGAAGGGTGGCAACGTGTATTTAAATTATTTTATAGACAGTAAAACATCACTCTGTGACTGAATATATTTATCTTCAACCTGAAGCCGTTTTTCATAATTTTTCAGGAGGAAAATGGTGTGCAAAAGGCTTCCAGGCCTTCAAGCACAGCCATCCTTTAGTTTGCTGCTATAATACTGTACATGCATTCACATTACAGGGCTGCAGAAACTACATGTCTATGTCAACAGATGTGTTTCTTGGAAGACAGCTTCAGAAATCAAGTTTATTCAAATGTTTGCCAGCTACCATATGCTGCAATACTACTTTAAATGCAACATAAGGCTTTGGGAACATACTTTTACTGCTATCTACACTTTGTTATTTACTTTCCATTTAGACTAAATACCAGAGACGGGGCACACTAAGGGGTGCAGTGTCCTCTTTGTGAAAACATTCTACCCGTTGTAATATTTAGAACGAAAAAAATATACACAGCACTACACTACTCTCGACCACTTTCAGCGGCTGCACTTTCATAGAGAGGCTCTGGGAAAGATATTTTTACATATGGCATTAATTCTGGGAACTTTTAATAATGGCCAAATATAATTAAAAATTATGCAAAAATTCCTGCCATGAAGAGAGCAGTACAGAAACGACTCTGTTTGAAGAAAAAGCAATCACTTGCTCATATTCTGAGTCCAGAAAAAAAACAAAACACACGTGGTACTTTTTTAATATTTGAACTACATCAGGCCCAATTCTGCTCCTATGTGAAGCAAGTGGCAAAACTCCAAAATGCAGCAGGATTGAGCCCCTGATGTTGTCACAAGCATTCAAATAAACAAACAGGGCTGTAACACATTCTAAGCTTCCACTGTGTTCCTCTAAGTGGATCCAGACAGAAAAACACATTTCATTGCATTTTTGCAATACAAGGGTAACAACAATGTACAATTTTATGTTATATAGAAGTCACCCTTTTAGAGTATAATCATCCAAATGTCCAAAGACAGACAGATTCAAAGAGTCAAGAAAGCTTTTAGGCATAGCTTTGGAGGATACAGTTCTACCAAATCTGATAGGGATGTCTGATCTCCCTGAGTTTCTAACATCACTTTTTCCTCTGGACTTTAATAAAGTTCATGACATGGGGATGTTTTCACATGACCCAAACGTGGGCATCTCATATAGCCAGCTAAATCCCCTAGGCTCTTTTACAGACAATAAAAAGAGCTGTCGATGTTCTGAATCATCCTCAGGGGAACATAAGCTTTAAGTCTCTTCTCTCAATCTCTTCAGCGACTCTAAAAGGAACTGCAGAATCTGTAACTCAGCATTCTAAGTCAAATAGTGTAAAGAAGGCACCCGGTTTCTAACCAGAAGAAGAAATTTTGCTTTGCTTACATCTTCGTTTTCTGTTACCTATGATTTCTTTTCCTTAACAATACGACTAGATGATATGCTAAAAGCTGAGCGCACCTCTCAGATCTTAACTGATTCTGAAAGCTTGGGCCAAAATCCAGCAAGGCCCTTAAGCACTTGCATACTTTTAAGCATATTGACATCTCAGGTTTGAATGTAAATGAATGTCAAAGCTCACCACTGGATCACAGCCAGAGAACTCAGCACCTTCCAGAAGGAATCCTTGAAGTTCAAATTTCAACCGAGCCAGTATCTATGAAATATTTTACTTTCTGGACTATGTATTTTAAATGTGTCTTAAATTGCTGGAGGAAGCATTTCCAACTCCACTACACTTTTACCATTCAGCTTATTTCAAGTTCACCTTTTTGATGAACATTATCCCACAGTAAAGCCAGGTCTGTTGTACTTGATACACCTGCATATACTTGACAGTATGCCCAGGAGGTTTCCCCAGCTCTGGAAAGGTGCCAGCCACCATACACAACAGCTTAGGAGCTAATCACCCGTGTGTACCACTTCTGACCGTGCTACACTTACCAGTCCAGCTCTGATGAAGCCTATCTCACCAGTGACATGGTACGCACTCCCAGAACTAGAAAAGGGACTCAACTGATAATAATGAATTTAAAAATTCCTTTTGCTCATGTGTCTATGTCTTATACCATCATTAACACTTCTAAGATACACAAAAAGCAATTTGTGTGCCAACCCTGTCAAAATTGTCCAAGGCCAGCGGCTAGCCTCTCAAAGAATGACTGAATAAATACATAAAAATACCCATGACACAAATTTGACGGAGTTTACTGCACTGTGAAAGTAGCAGGTCTTCCGGCAGATAAAAGTCCTTTCATTGTGCATGTATTTGAAGCTACTGACCTACACAGAAGTCTTGTAGACCTTCATTAACAACCATATGGTCAGCATTTACTGAGGTAATACCAATCAGGCTAATTTGTATTACAAATATGGACCAAATGTATGGAAAAACTACTTGAAACAGTACAGACAGAACTATACAACTTGCCTCTGGATGTAAGAAACTGGCTCTAACTTTGCTACAACCACCTGCAACATTTTAATTGTTTTCCATATCAGATTATTGGTTTGAATTTGGTTGCCTCAATATTGTTTTATTCAAGACAGTTCTCAGCTACGACATATGCAGCAAAGGCTGGAATATTCTTTGGTCTGTGACATACGTGCCACAAACACTCTGTGACTGTTACTATTAGTTGATGCTTGTAGAGAAAAGCACTGCGTGATACGCAGCAGTAAATTACTTACATCACTGTTAGCTTGTGGCATGGCATAACCTAGAAGTCAAACCACAGCCAAACAGATGGAGAATGTGCATGCCACAAAACCGTATCACTTCACGTTACATTTATATCCAGAAATGGTGTTTTCAAAACAGTCTGCTTCTCCTGCTTCCCCCAGAAATGGGATAGTTTATAAGACTATTTCTCTGGAGTAATTTCCCTTTTTTTTTTTCGCTCTCTCCATGCATAGAGGTGCTTTGGGTTTGTTTTGTTCTCTTTTTTTTTTATCGCCCCCCTTTTTTTTTTTCTAATAAAGACACAGTTTTACTCCACAAGGCACAAATCTTGTCAATTTACTGGATAGCATCCATCCACATATACATCAGAAGCCCACCAGGGAGTGTCACAAATCCACATAACTTTCCAAAGCTAGACTCAAAATATGGACCTCTTACTTAGCTGACAGATGTGTAAAATCATATGCAGCCAGACAACTCCCTAATGACCACACAGGTGCATTTGCTGAACAATGCGAGTTATTCCAAGACCAGCATTAGCGTATACTTGAAAAGCTATTTTCAGAAAAAGCTTTTCTGATGGCATAATGTGATTATGGGACCAAAATTCACCTCACCCTTTTTAGAGGAGGGGAACATACTAGCTCAGCTAGGTAGAGAGGCTGCAGGAAATCTCTCTGAAACAAGCCAAATTTCAGAGGTTTTCTAGGAAGATATGACTATCATTTGGCCTCAATACTGCAGTGAGCATTAGCCAGAAATACTACAGCTCATCAATGACTATTTTCTCTTTTATTGATAACTACAGAATCAAACACCTTTAAGTAAAAACTGCCTACAGACGAGGCACATAAGTTACAGATTTCCACCTCAATTGTGCTCAGCAACATGCACAGGATTGCATGACAGCATGATTTGGCTCAAATGGCTCCGTGTCACCAGTTTCTCACTCCACCCGACACAAGGCAGGAGCCCTGAGGGACAGGACTGAAGCTGTTAGCAGGCTTCAGCCTTGGTACTTGCCATAATGAGGTAGAGTCAAACTGGTCCCAGATCAGGCAACATAAAAGCAGCACTGAAAAATCTTCTGAACTTGCACTTTACACCTCCTCACTGGACTGAAGGCTCATACCCTTCACTCACGGAGTCATTGCTTGAAATCCAAAGCCTTTGCAGTAATATTCAGTACATTCTTCACCTATAAAGCCTTTATTCTCTTCAAACTTAGGATCTATAACCAAATTTTCCATTCCTCTTACTCCTCTCCAGCAGTGAGATCCCAAGATTCAGAACGGAGCTACTTTTCAATCTTCAGAAAAACTTCACCATCAGTTTGGACTCCTTTTACAACACCTGAGCAGACAACTGGCAAGACTTCACACAGTGCCAACAGAGCAATTTTAGCTGCTGTAGGGAGCAAAGGAAATACCTGATTCACCCTACTGCCTGCTCTAGCACAGAACAAAAAGCTTTGGTCTGCTAAGACTTGCCGTTCTGCATCACCCACCTATGGTGCCTGGGATATAAAATCCCAATCTTTATTCCAGGTGCAGCAGTGACAGCGGTGATCACCTCACATACTTACCAACAGAAATTTCATGTACTAAGCACAAACTCCTACATGCAAGCCCAAAATCAGGTTATTAATGTCTATTTTGTCCCAGGTTCGTAGGTACGTAACACAACCTATTGTATGAGTATTATATATGAATTTCCAACTAAACAGATCAACTGATAGCTCTAGAAAATGAAAATGTTTTATCTTTAACATTAGAAAATTCAACAGAAGGATTATACCTACACATTGTTCACTATATCTGTCTCAAACGAACCATTAAATTGGTTTAATAACCCTGAAAAAATCCATGTATCAGATAAGACAGTTGGTACAGCTCCATTTTCATGTGAAAACAGCTGTAATCATCACTATGGATACACAAATAAAAAGCTAAAATTGATAACAATAAAACTGTACAAAATGGAAAGAAGAATTGAATAAACTCTGCCAAAACAAAGCATGCCAAAGACAGAGGCAAGATGCTGCTTATCATTGGTAAGCAAATGCATGAGAGCTATAAAGATTACTTAGAAAGTGAAGTTTGAGTAAAACCCCTTATCAATATTTTTTATTTGTCACCTCTTCCATTGGAGCGTTTTCATGGCAAAAAAGTAAAGAGAGGCCTTAATCAGTTGCATGTGTGTTCCATCCTGGCCTCTATCATTATGAAGCTCACATATTGCTAAAAATGCTACTTAAAACCTATTTTCAGTCTTGAGATTAACACTAACAAATCAAATCAATTCAACAATAGATTAGAATATGCAACGGCTCAACAACCCTACTGTCCAAAGTAAATAAATGGTGACTTTGCCCCAGGAAAAGAAAACACTACTTGGTAAACCTAACATGAAATGAAGAACTGACCATCAAAATCATACAAATCAACACTTGTGATATATAAAAATCACAAAAGAAGAAAAGATTGAATGTTTGGTTTTAAATCAATGCTAAACTTTTCTCTCTCATTCAAAATGCCATTTAGGAAAGTTGTTACCATTTTAATTTGTGTTATTCCCTAATTAATATCTCCACAAAGTTCTCAGACTGCAGTTTTCCTTTCAGTAAAGCTTCCTTATGTTGCATTCTACAAGAACATTAATTATATTTTACCTTGTTAATAGACAGCAATAACATCACTATTTAAATATTTTATTTCATATTACTATTTAAGGATTTTTAAGTTACTATTAAGCAAGTTGGAATATCATTTTTTTTCCACTGTTTTAGGGCACATACCTCTTTCACACTGGGGTCCAGTAAAGCCATATGTGCAAGCACACCGGTTTGGAGCCACGCATCTCCCTCCATTTAGACATCCATTTTCACAGACAGCTGTATCAGAGGGAAGGCAAAAGTAATCTTTATTGAGCTACTTTCAGAAAGACATGAAGGTGTGTACTTGACCAGCTGAGAGAAACTGGTAAACATTACAGGACAGGATGCTTTATTTTCCAGAATCTACTTACGATGTTCTCCTATTTCCTGGCTTCATTAGTACCATGAATTTATCTTTTCAAGTGTGCATAATATAAACACAGTAACAATCACAGCTTTTCTGACCTCTCAGAGCCTTTCTCTTTGGGATGACTAGACAATTCCATAACCTCAAAATAACATCTCTTTCAAATTTTCAACAAAGAAACACTGAAATTATAGAGATTGCAGATAAAAGGTGCAGAAGAAAATTTAATCTCTAAATCCTCAAAATTTTTCCCCATTCAGAAATAAATTTGAAAATATTTTTGTTTCTCTACCATAATAGAAAAACAATCCAGTATTAAAAGGATGTTTGCTGATGTTAAATAATTCATGCTATCAACTAGGACAGCAAAATGTAATCAATACCTATTTTGATGACGTTAATCCAATATTCTTCCCCTGTACCACACTATCACTAGATTCAGAACCCAGTTTTCCTCATACTAAACTCCAAAAGCAGTTGCTCTCAAAAATAATCAGAAAATATAACATCCACATGAAAAAAGGGGTTTTAAATACAATTTGATGTTCATTGAGTGATGTTATTCTTTGCTCCATTTCATTCACTTCAGTAAAAAGGTTTCCATTTATCCTCTTTTATCCACTTGATATTTCACAGAGAAGGCAGAAATACAATTCTTAATCCTTTCACCATGTGATCCTCTTCCAGATTATTAGGGTAAATTCCTGGTCCCACTGCAGTTCATGTAAAGTGTGCCATTGATTTTGACAGAGCACAAAAGGTTTTCATTAAATGAGCTGAACACATTTTCTCTGTCAGACCAATAGTTCACTAGATAGCAACATGACAGCCTTGGTTAAAAGCAGTGTCTACATCCGTATTTGAGTTTCTTCACAGCATTCCAGCCAAGAAGAGCAAGAGACCACCAGAGACAATTTGAGCTAGATTTCAACCAGCAGATCCAGGAATGCTGCTGGGTCAGGACTGATTGAGGAAATCAAAAATGCATCGATCAACTCTCATAAGACAACATCAAAATGAGCAAAATTCCTAAAGCATACTAGGTAAGCCTGAAACAAAGCCCTGAAATTAGAACAAGGCTTTGTATTAAAAAGCTTAATTTTGTCTATAAGAAGAAAAGTGAATCCCATGTAAATTCTAAATGTATGGCCTATTACTCTAGTGAGTGGAAAGCCCTGAAGGTCAATGGGAATTACGGCAGTATGAGAGCTACAGGATCAAGTTATATCCAATTATTATGAATTCACATGATGTTTATTTTAATAGTCCTGATCAGAAAGAATTCACTCGGCATTCATTACAAAGTCATGTGTTTTCCTGTAAAATTCCACCATACCTGATCAAAAACAAGCTCAGTATCAGTTGAAATTCAGTGGTAAAGTGTGCCCAATCCACACATCCCAGACTTACTTAACCATACAAAGTACTTACATGAATAAAAGGGTACTTACGCTGTCCACAATGTGTTCCTGTATATCCCTTCTGACAGAGGCAATGGTCTTCACTGCAGCTACCTCCATTCATGCACCGGATGTTACAGTGTTGTACTTGAAAGGAAAAAAGATTTTCCTCAGTTAAATCAAACCAGTCAGAAACACTTCACTATCTGCTAAGGGATATTTTTTTTTTTTAGGTATAGATTCTGTAAACTAGAAACCAGTATTAGAAATCAAGACTGTGTATTTTAGGACAGATACTTAAAACGGCAGTACAGAAAATGGTACTAATTCATGGTTCCTAAGGAATATAGGACATGGTGCAAGAATTTGATGCCACCCTTATTCACTGAAGTCAAAGGCATTTCATATGAGCATAAATCCACAGAATTTGTCTCCTAGTTTGCAATCACAAGAAAAGGTCATCAATAAGGCAAAAGTACTATGCTTCTGGCAGATACCACCAAGAAAGACAGTCTTATCATCTGGGCAATGGGGAAGGGAAGTATTAAAGGGAAGCATATAAGGAAGCTCCTGAAAACAGCCTGGTTCTGCCAACACGCAGTACCAGAAGCTGATCTGCCTAGGCAGGACTTCCTGCATGAAAAGGAAAAATAACGGACTGATTTCTTTCTGTATGCTATCTGTGGGCTCAGCCAATCTCCAGGTAAAGCTGCTGCCAGCTGCCGTGCCTGGGGGCCACGGAGCTCACAGACAGCATTTCCCCAGAGCCAGCAACCTTCTCCTGCAAGGCGCAGCAGCCGGGGAGCAGCAGCATGTCCTCCTCAGCCCCAGCCTCACCATCTCTAATGATTATCATGCCGCTTAATCCATGCCAGTAAAGCGGAAAAGCCTGTGCTGCATTTTTTTAGTAATAAGGACAAATATATTTTTTAACTAGAGGTTAGGAACAACTTAAAGTATGTCAGGTTCTTCATCAGGCATAAAGAAGTAGGCAGGCCTCCCAACAAAGTAAAATCTCTTCACAGAAAGAGTTATGAAGCGTTGGACCAGGCTGCCCAGGGAAGTGGTTGAGTCACCATCCCTGGAGGTATTTAAAAGGCGGGTCGATGTGGTGCTGAGGGACATGGATTAGGGGTGGTTTTGGCAGTGCTAGGTTAATGGTTGGACTCAATGATCTTAAAAGGTCCCGTCCAAACTAGGGGATTCTACAGTTCTACATCCTTACAGGTCCCGCTGTCCGACACAGCTGTGAACTGGGGCAAGCACTCCAGTAAGCAGCCAGGGAATGGTTTCCCCTCTTAACAGGAACCACATGAAAGGTTCCTCCCCAGATAGGATTACGGTCAGATCAGCATTTCAGCAGATTGTGATGGAGCACCAGATACCTACACCATGCTGTCTGAAACGCTCAGGACTGAAAAACAGAAACTGCATGTCCCGCCAGAGCCTGTTGCTAACAGGTGCCATACCAACCACGGAATTTTTCCTGTTGCACAAAGCCCTTAAGCATCATTTGGCTTTTTACAGTTCAGAAGTATGTGAATGGAATTTTATTTTTATTTTCAAGTAGAAATAATGATTTTAACTGTATTGCCTTCTATAGCAATGTGGATCTACAGAACATGGAATGAGAGAAAGGATTTAAAACAAACTAGCATTTAAAACACCGGTACTCTTAATTCTTCAATTATAAAAGTAAAAACTGTATCTTACATTTCTTATGTGTCTAATAGTAACGATATATCTTTGTTCTACTTTGGATGTACTTCAGTACTTCAGGCAACAAAAATGTACTAACATTCCTCAACAAAAAGTAAAATTGTCTGCAAATACAGAGTGAGTATCTAGTGAAGATTTTTGGACAATGTCCTAAGTAGGTCAGAAAAAGGTGTATAGTTACTTTAAAATGTGTAGTTCGACTTAGCTTTATACAATCTTAGAAAAACAGAGGGGATTACAAAAAGCATAGGAAATGATATCATCTGTCAAGCAGGGAAGGAACTTAAAAACCACAAACTGATTTCAATTAGAGCAAGCTATGCCAAGAGCTAATCTCCATTCCCACATGAAGACTAAAGCCATTTAAATAGTTTGAACTACATTCGAGATAAAAAGGTTAACAGTAGCTTATATGATGATTTTCATATTATTTGTTGAAGTAAAAATAAAGTATATTTCCCCATTTTGGGATAAGGAGTGGTTTTACACATAACACACACACACAAAGTTTCCATAATTTGTCTTGCTGCTTCTTAAAGGAACTTTTCCAAGGTAAAATATTTCTTCCTCCTTTTTAAACTAAAATCATTAGGGAAGACTTCTGGGACACCCAGACATCTTTATTAAAATGAGCCATTCAAGTCAGTGTGCTTTTGCCCTTATTACCATGCAAGAAAATCAGTGACATATAATCGGAAAACGAATTACTTATTTTCTGCCCTCTTTTGAGGGAATGTTGAAAAGAGTATTTCCAAAATCACACAGACTATTCTGAAATATTACCCGTCCAAAAGTTTATAGAAACACATGCGAAGGCTGTCTGGAGCTCAGACGATGATTTTAAGGTTCCATTTTTGAAAAGTAGCATATTAATGCAGGTCCAGAGCCTTTTTTTTTTCAGCTATATCAACAATTCCATTAATGTCAGCAGAGATATTCCAGTAAATGAAATAACCTGTTCCAAGGTATCACACTGACAGAGACTCAAGGAAAAAGCACAGGAGTTACCATAAGGCTGGTAAAGCAATGCGTAGAGCTTTGCCTTACCTCAGAAAGCACAGGAAACATTAACAACGTCAATAAATTATTGCTTTTAATCAATTATTCTTCCCTTTCAGGTCCAATCTGTAAACAGCCCGCACTGGAAACTTCTGAGGCCAAACCAGAAGTAAGCGCAGGAACACAGCTTTACAAACCCGCGAAAGAGCCAGCGAGACCAAACACATCCACACGCACTTTGTGTGTGGGCAATGTTTGCCTTCTTTATCAAAGTGAACCAACAGGCCGCACGCTTACGCCTAACAGCACCTGTCTTTCTTCATAAATTCTCAGGAAAACTGAGTAAAGACTTCATCACTCCGAGAGCACTATCACACCGCAGCCGCCCGCAGAACGCGTGGGAGCTCACCAAGCAGCCGAAAGGTAACACACACGTGCCGCCTGTCCCGCCATCCCAAACGACAAGACGTGAGGCGTGAGGGTCTGCCATGCTCAGGTGGGACAGCCGGGGAGCACCGCAGGCCAAGGGCGCCCTGCAGGGCCGGCCAGCACCCGGAGCGGGGAAAGGCCGCCTCTCGACTCCCTCTGCCACTGCCGAGGAAACGCTCTGGCCCTGGCTGTGCACGACACTGGGCTCTGCCTGCCAGGAGCCGTGAACAAGGAGTGAGGGCCTCATGGCATCCCCGATGCTCAGCGTGCTTTCTCCGTCGAGTGACGGACTCGGGAGAGAGATGGCAGCTAGCGCTGGGATGGGACACGGGCCTGCAGCCCCACAGGGCGCACGCCAAGAAAACCCGCAGCAGCCTTGAAAACTCTGGAAACATTTAAAATTCAAGACCTTTCACCACCTCTGAGAGCAGCGGGACAGAAGGGAAGGGGCTGAGCTCCAGGTTTTACTGCCGCCGAACAGCCATCTCCCACAGCAGGCCGAGGACCACCCCATCCCACCCCACCGCTCCAGCTGCCTCTGCCACGGCTCCCTTCCTTCAGAGACAGCCCCGTCAGCAAACGCCTTCCCTCTCCGGGCCAGCCCGGGCCGTTCTGACTAAAAGAGGTCTGAAGCAAAACCAGAGACACGCCTGACCCGTAACCCTGGGGGCACCAGGGGTGCCTGATCATAGAATCATCGAACCCCCTCATTTGGAAGGCACCTTTGGGACCATTGAGTCCAACCATCAACCTAACACTGCCAAAACCACCACTAAACCTCGTCCCTCAGCACCACATCTCCCTGTCTTTTAAATACCTCCAGGGACACTGATTCAACCACTTCCCAGGGCAGCCCGTTCCAATGTTTGATAACCCCTTCTGTGAAGAAATTGCTCCCACAGGGGCAGAGCAGCAGCTCCAACAACATGGCACGATGGTGTCTGCGGCACAAATGGGCACAGCTGCAGCACGACCAGACAAGGCCAAGGCAGCCATGGCCCAGGCGGTGCGGCAGGTAGCAGCAGAGCAGCCACGGCCAAGCTGGGGCAGCTCAGGGTGTAGGACATCTCCCCACACGTGCACCTGCAACCCCAGAGCCACCCACACATCGGAGCCAGCGGGGGCGATGCCTCCACACCTGGCAATCTTATCTCCAAGCCTTCTACAGTAGTAGTAGGCATCCAAAAATGCACCAATTACACAGAAGTAACCGCTACTCCACCAGCAAGTTCACTGATGTCACAAAAATCCCTGCTGAGAAAACCACCAGTTCATCTTTCCAACCACGAGTCAGATTCCTGGAGTTGACTTGTAACCAGAAAACTCCCAACAACTGAACTGCATAAGACTCAAACTTGAAGGCTTTGTTTTGCTTTCTGATCCACATGCTTTCCCATCTGCATTAATTATTTGATTCCAGCAGATAACCAGTCTGTAACAGCCACCATTAATTCAATTTCTGCCTGTAGTTGTACATGCTATAGAACCTGTGCCCACTACTGATTCCTTAAGTACTAAAGACAGAGATAGCTTAAAATATCCAAAAGACAACTCAGGCAGATCTCATACATCAGAAGCCATACTTTTAATCCTTAGAAATCACGGTATTTTCACTCATATTTATTTTTTGTATTTTGAATGTGACAAACTTGTATCATCCACTTTTCCTTTTAGTTATTTTAATAAGAGTTTTTCCTCATTTTTTAAAACATATAATTAAAATAAGGTTTTATGAATGCATATTCTGACAAAATATTAACTGTTACCAGTGGGAGCTGACAGTAACCCTTTGATGTCAAATGATATTTTTTATGTTTATGTTTACTTTGTTTCCTAATAGAAGATCTAAGTCCTTGTGGTCTATTGCGTAAATACGTATTCATGGATTTTGTCTACAGTGTCAGCAGAGCAAATGACTTACAGAAAGTATATGTTCTATAAGTTCTAATGAGGTGCTGGGTCATAAGCATTATTACACAAGAGTGCACAGAGGCAGTAGAGTCTTTTCTCTCTACAACAACTCAAGACACTTTCACTTTTAGAATTGTTTTGTTTTAGTAAATAAAGGTGATGTGACCACACACACAAAATGTATCTTAATACTGCGCTGATTAAACAAGATATAAACAATATCTTTTAAAGCCAACTGGTAAGTCTATTTGTAGTGTTAATACTTATACTGTGTACAGAAAAGCAACATTTAGAAGTGGGCAAATCTGTGTAGCAATGCAAGGAAAATAATGTCAGCACTGATTAAAGCTTATGATTAGTAGAATCTTCATACCTAGGAGAAGTAATTGTCAACAACTGAACTAGCTATGTCAAATAGGCTTTAGAAGCTGCTTGATTAAAAACTGTAGTAAAGTCCTTCTGCACCCATTTATCTGTGCAACTCCAATGAAGGTGAAAACAATGGAGATCAATGGTAGAACATTTCAGAAAAAGAACCACCAGAAGAACCGTAACTTTACTCATACTCTATTTTTAAGTCTTGACTCACAAAATACTTCAGTGTGGTCTAAGAAAAAAATGAGGTAATACTAAGGCCCACTTGTTTCAGCCTTTTAAAAAGGTACCAAATCATGTAACAGATGTCAGGATCTATGTCTCCTTCTGTACCCTGAAGGGGACTTGGGAGAATCACAGAATCACTTAGGTTGGAAGAGACCTTTGAGATCATCGAGTCCAACCATAAACCTAACACTGCTAAACCACCCCTTCCCTTACTAGCTTACAGGATTAAGGCATATGCACCTGGTAAAACAGTAGCTGCAACCGAGGCAGGAACACACAACCACACACATTTGTGCAGCACTTTGCACCCTTCCTCCTTCCAGTGCTCTCTGGGAGCTCCCTATCTCCATACCCTCCTCACGCTGGCCTCTCCCTAACAGACATCACAGGAGCCTGAGAAAGGGGTTGAACTACAAAGAACAATATTTACCATTTTAGTACATGCCATTCCATTGCATTCCACAGTTGTTATTGTTTTTCCACTGTTATTGCATGACAAGGATGCTAAAGCCACAAGCTGAAGGGGTCAGTCATGTGGGAAAACTCTTATCAACCAGGAAAGCAAAAAAATAGCAAGGTAAAAAATACAGGGGCAAAGCAGACCACACGCTGAATCTGAAAAGATATTCAGAATTAAAAGGATGACTATTTTGCATAGTATTACAGACCCCAGTTGAGTGCATCCTCCACTGACTTCAGTTAATATGTCACTCAGATAGTTATGGGCATTTGTGGGAACCAGTTTTGCCCAAAATTCTTCCCAGAAACTTCACGTTTTATATAAAAATCGGTATCATCTGCTTTCTAAGAGACAAGCACCATATCAAATGAGAATAGAGTGGAGATTACAGCTTGTATCTCAGATATGAACTGAGGTACTATCCCAAGTAAAAGCCTACTTCATATCAGACACACTACTATTAGCCATTTTAGCCATTGGGCTATCCGGTTCTCTGAATGAATTTAATTTTACTTATTTATTTTCTGGATCTGGGGAATCTTCCTTGAAAACATGAAATCCAAACATTTCTAGGAAAAGTCATCCCTCTAAAAAGTTTAATTTCCAAAGCATATGCTTTTTCCTAATGAAAAGCTGCTCCACTTAACAACCTTGACCAGTTCTGTACCTCTAGCACCTACAGAAGTATCACAGAATAAGGTCAGCAATATCAAATTCAGAAGATACGTGCTAAGCCTGGCAAGGAAATGCTCTAATACTTGTGGGCCTATGTACGTAAAATACAGCATAGTGTCTGGCATAGTAACCCCAAAATGAGAGTAGGATCACAAAACAAGTCAAATCCAGCCAATTGTCCACAGTCATCTCGCTATCATTACAACTTTTGTGCTGTACATGTGCGCATATCTAGCGCTGAATGGAGATAAGGCATATTCCAGAAAGCAAGGGAGACTGGATTTAGTGTTACAAACTGGCAAATAAATATACTCTCCAATAAAACTAACTTGTTTTTAATTTGGCAAAAAAGAGTGTCCCCAGTAGCTAGTCTCTGAGTCATTCTTCAGTTTCATCATAGGAAGCTATGCTTTCTTTCCTGTGGTGAAAGTACATCTGGTGACTCAGAGGCTATTCGTCTTAAATATTGACCACCGAACTATCTTAGAACCCTTAGTAGCTTCACAGACTCAAAAGAGCAATATCAAAGACACAGAAGAAATACTTACTTGATTTTGAACCACAGGAGGGGGCTATCTGACCATTTGGGCACGTGCACATGTTTGGTCTAGAGCAAAATCCATCCCCACAGGAATGTCTGCAGATTGCTGTAAAGAAAACATAAATGCGTTTAAAATATGCTTCAAAAACCCCAAACACATAAAAAACACCTGACAGAAAGTATGCGTTCAGCACCATAACATAAATACCTACAAGCTCATTAAATTGCACACAACAGATCAGTTCATCTGCATCTCCATCGGGGACAGCTAAAACCTAGACCTTCACCACCTCTTATGAAAAGGTCTGGGAACATGCCACAGGCCACACTAGATATAGGGAGATTGTCTTGGAAAAGGGAAGCTGTGGTCCATTTTAGCAGACTACTCTTGGAGGAAGGATGGCATTGAGGCCGCGTTACAATGCTGCCTTTATTTCTGCCCCAGACACACACAAGCGTAATAATTCCCATCTGACAGCACACTGCCTCAGTATCTCTAGAGAGGGTCTTATCAGCCTTAGGCAGTGCCTTTAACAAATATTTCTGGAACATTGTACCATTACACATGAATATGCATACAGCACTATGATGTATGTATGTATATATCTATATGCTTACATATATATTTCAGGGATATGGTCCAAACAAGCAGAGCAAAAGTACTTGCTGGCCCAATGCTGTTACCTCCTTCCATTTACTTAAACAGATTCACATATTCCACAGCCACTTGCTCCTGAGGGTCCACACACCCCTTGGATCCCTTTACCACAGACTTAAACAGAACATGTGGATAAGATTAATCCTTTGTTAAATACTGGTATCACATCACTGTATTGTAGCCCACAAAACTTTGTATATTAGCTTAATATATTTAAAATGGTAAAGAAATGATGTACAGCTGCTATTGAAACCATATAGAAACATAAATATGTTTTGTTTTATGTGTACCAGTTCTGGTACACAATTAAAAATACCCTGACATGGAGGGACAAAGATAAACCTCAGTCATAACACATAACTAAATTAACTTACGGACTATGCATTGGTTTCCACCAGGTAAAGTTTTCCATCCAGGGCAACAGTAAGCATTGTAACGTGATCCACAGACATTTGGTCTGGGGGAAAAAAAAAAGGACAAATTCTTATTTTTACTCAGAAATACGTTTTAAATGTAGAGGCATAAAAATGGAAAAAGTAAATCACTGCAATATACATTTCAATAATTAAATCTAGAAGTGTTGTATGTTTTTAGCAGAACTATATGCTTTCAGTTGTTGGGGTTTTTAGGTAACGTACACTTCTGCAAATTGAAGATTATATTGTAAACATGAAATCAAATCAGTAATGTCTGAACAACTGGAACAGAATGGGCAAACTTTGTCTCATATCACTCCGTATCTGGAAAAAGTAGCATACAGCTTTTTTGAGCTAAACTCCCAATTAAACACAAAATGAGGGAACATATCCATCATCATTAGTGAACACAGAGGAAATCAGTGCTCTTTAAACGAGAATTTTTAAGCTTCATGTTGCTTTGTCTTCTTTAAAGTACTATCACCATTCCCTGTTTTGTCCGTGACCAAAGCTCTGTACGTGTGAAACATGCCAACCGTGACACTAGCCCAATAAATGGGCCAAAATATGTAAATGCTTCATTAGCAAAAATTATTTATTACCCAAAAAAACCCAAGGATGCGGGTGCATGTGAGTCCTGAGAAGTGAATACGAGGGGCCTACTGCACTTTCTATATGACAGATCCATAGGAATTTTTCTTTCCAACCTATTCCTCTCATCCGCATTTATCATTTCAAATAATTATATCACTAGAGTTTACAATGAAAGCTGACAGGACATGACACTATTTGTATCACGAATTTATTGGTAAAAATAGAAAAGGTGAAAAGGGTCTATGACCCTTACAGATTATAATTTTTTTTTCCAATCTAACTTGTCCTATTTATTTAATGCATCTATCCATGCAAGAAAGCTAGTAAGAATAGCTTCACAGATGGGAAAATGTGCCTCCTTTTGTTGTATGTTTTATCAGGAAAATTTTACAACCTCTATTAATATTGTGAGCAATTAGTCAATAGATTAAAGCTAGC
Source organism: Chionis minor (assembly GCA_013398295.1). NCBI lineage: Eukaryota > Metazoa > Chordata > Aves > Charadriiformes > Chionidae > Chionis > Chionis minor. Next base: position 676,635 of record VZSF01004641.1, read on the forward strand.
TGTAAACTAGTACTTCCTAGAAACTACTTTATTAAAATACTGTATACAGATTAGAGGCAGATTTAAAGTGTTTATTGTTTTAGGACGGGTTTTGTATTATTATTTTGTCCTTGGTCTTTCAGAAAGTTCTTCATCCCCAGTATTGCAATGTCTAAGTAAACAACAGTTACCTCATATGGTGAGGCAACTTAAGACAAACAATCTCAACATATACAAACATTTATTTATGCACATTTTCCAGCTAACGAGACTTTTATACTGTATTTATTTAGGGATCTGCATTGTTAATGCAATTTCAAGTATCCTGATTACACTAACTTCGGTGACACCTAGTCTTTTCATTAAGTGCTTGGCCAGAAAGTACTTAAGTCAGAGCAAGCGCTACCACTACCTTCCACTAGCTCTGGCTGATTACAACGTGGTAGCCGAGATGAATGGGAGCAACACAATTGGACTTGCTGCAGGGCCCTTTTCCCTTCCTGCAACTGGTGTTACAGGCTCAAAGTCTTATTCATATAATTCCAATGTATTCAGTTTTAGTAATGTCAGCTACTTCCCTGCAGGGCTATAACCATGTAACTTTCCTAGAGTTCCCTCTTCATCAATGCCAAATGTTGCTCCACGATCATCTGCCAAGTAAGACTGGCAAGCCGACAAGTGAGATTGCTTTTCACCTTCTTCAGTCCGAAGAAATAATGGAACTTATTAAGACAGACAGAATGAGTTTGTTGCTACCTGTTACAACATGCAGTCATAAACCACTCATTTCCGACCCGGGTTGGTAAGAATCTATAAACGGGTGGCCATAAAGTGATGTTTAGGTACTCTGTCAAATTTCAGTCTCGGCAAGTACACGGCTTTGGGGACCATCTGGTCCAAGTTAAGAGTCAGGAGCAGATTTTTGTGCCATGGGAAAACCCGATTTTTAAAATCTGTTTCCAAAATGGGGCTCTGGAAAACCTAGATGCGCCAGAAACCATAAAGTCAGAGACCCTGGGAGCTTTGAGGCTGTCCATAGGGTAGGCTAAGCTGTACCCAAGAAGCTCCCAACTCCAATGCAGCGTGATTAGCTTTTTATAAAAAAAAAAAAAAAAAGTCATCAAACTGTGCTTCCATGGAACAGTTTGAGCCTGACAAGTGCTTTTTCCAGTGGAACACTCTTTCGTCAGAAAGCTGCTGTCTAGCTTATAAAAGAAACCTATATTAAAGTCTGAATGCTACTTCTTTGAGAGGGAGGGAGTGTTCTTTACTTGTGCCTATTTGTAAAATGTCTTTAAAAAGAATAAATTTTTAAGGTTAAATTCATTGGTATTTATGCAGTGATCAGATGCTACAGCAATGAATCCCCATAAATAAATAAATAAAGTATTCCAGGGAGTAACAATTGACCTCACGTAAAATCACGGAAAGCATCAAACAAATTGTAAAGGCTCTATTGTGGTACTTTAAAAAAAGCTACCCACTGTTGTGTTTAATAGAGTATATTTTCCTGCTGATATTATAGGCTATGAATACTAAAGAAGCATTTTATATTCTTATAAAACTGTTTTCCTGAACAGCACTACAGAGTTCAGTTATAAAACCTGGTTTGTAATGGTAAAATAAGCAAAAATGTATCTATACAACCCAAGCACCCAAGGTGCCCACAGCACCTTCCTTTCACTCCAAAGCCCAGAGGAGGGAGAGAGCAAGCATCTCAGGAACAAAGTTGTTCCCATTGCAATCTAAAAAAAGACAAGTCTTTCACTTTATTTTGGAGTCACTTATGAACTTGTAAAATATAAAAGGATTTCTGTAATGGTATGGTGCTGAGAGACAATATGACTGATGCCTGGAGTTTCATCAAAGATGTCCAAAATAAGCAAGAAATTATGTCTTCGATTCATGATAGCAAGTACAAATTCAGTAGCAAAGTGAGTTGAGTAATTATCAAAAGACATTAGTCATCAACTAGAAAAAACCTTAGAACAGCAGAGAGAAAGAAGTTCATCCAGAAATTCTGATAACTAAAAGATATTCTTCTTCAGGACCAACCGTGGGGAACCTCCACCCTCATTAGGAAGTAAAGTGTGGTGTCTGCCCGTGTGGGGACAGAGCCCGGGCAGGACGGCACCAGCAGCCCCTTCAGATGGACGCAGGCGGTTCTGCTCCAGCTCCGCACTGCGCTACTCCGGGACAGAGCTGCAGCACAGCCTCTGCCTGTCACGCACTCAAATGAATGCTCTCCTTCCTCCACAGGGCAACACTACATCATCTCACAGAAAGGACCAAGAGGGTCTGTATCGCTCTTCTGCTAGCCCTGCTCCCAATGTCCCGCCAACGATGCGCCGCTGCCTGGCTCTCCTGAATTGCACATGATTGCCTAGCAACTTCAGGGAGGGATTTGTGGAGCAGATACACAAACGGAAAATGATGGGAAGCAAATCACGCTAAGCTCAGCAGTGCCTTCTTATCAGATATAACCAGCTAGCGAGGGTAGGCGGCAGCCAGAGAAGCGAGTGAGGTGTTCAAAACGCCTGTGTGAAGCCGGCAGCAGAGAACACCACCCAGCCCAGGAACAGCAGGGACACCTCCAGCATGGTGGCTGTCCTCTCCAGGGCCCCGGCAGAGCCACAGCCAAAGCCCCATGCTGCAGCCTGCACGGGGCAGGGGGGGGGGGGTTGCTAATTCTGTATATCCCGGCTCTGCCCTGCCTGTGACCCCTTGAGGAAATTGCAGCCCTCTCCCGAAGAAAGCGTTGCCCATCTGCAGCTCCCACGGGAGGAAGAGTTTCTGGCATTGCTGTGAGCAAGGCTTCAGGCGGAAATTTTGTCAGCAGCACTGCCATGCGCCGGCCAACGCTGGCGTAACCCAGGCTGAATCCAACCCAAAGCGTGGGTCTCGAATAAATTAGATGGAGAGACCAGACAGAGTGGGCAGAGAGCGGCTGAGAGAGTAAGAGAGACAGCTGGTCACCACTTAGAGCCGAGCTGAGGTGCAGGGATACCAGGGAGAGTTTCTAATCCTTCCCTCAACTCGCTTTTCCTCTCCCCAGGAAAACACACAGGGCTTCTTCCTTGCAAGAATACATTTAATGAAGGAATTCTATTAACTATTTGGCTGCAGTGGCTAACATATGTTTAACATAACGTAGGGACCCCATTTTCTGGCAGAAGAGATACAGTTTAAAGCAACATCATCAGCCAACGGTTATTTTTAGAGAAGCCCTTGCCTGTTTTCTTCTTACATGGTTAAAACCGGTACCTGCTAAAACTGTACCCAGAACTATTTGCTGATTATTTCCACATAGAATTGGAGTGGTGCTTCCATGCTTGCACTGGAGTTAAAAAGAATGACAAACTGCACCTGAAAAAACGGTAGGCTGGTCTTAAAAGTGTGCTTGTTTAAGTCCAAATATAACCAACACACTAAGAAATAGTAGCTAAGGCTCCAGAATGTGAAGAGGAATAGCTTTTACCAGTTGTTTTCCAGAGACACATAATCAGATCTATACCTTTTGCTTTACGTACCTTCCTAAACTGCTCAGCATCTCAGAGTAAATGCTACAAGCCTGCAGTGGCCCAGATTCCACTGGAGCTTCACTCAGCTTAATCTTCACCGAATCAAGAATTTCCATTGTTAGAGCTACTCCAAACCCGAGAGAACATGGCTGCAAGCAACCTGATTTAAGTCCACCCTGCTCTGAGCAGAGGCTGGATCACACGGCCTTCCAAGGTCCCTCCTCACCTACGTGACAGAAGCCAGGTACTCGGTGTGCAAATTAAGAGGTCGATACCAAAAGCACCTCCTTTTGCTGTCCTGGTGCCTACCCCTCCTCCAAGGAGCAGCGAGCAAAGCAGAACCATGAAGAGAAGGTCCAGATCCCAGTGGGACACAGCAGCTAAAGGCTAGAGCATGTGACTGGCAGCCTTCTGAAGCCACCCACCACCCTGGCACTCACCATTCTGCACACGAGAGCCCAGTGAAGAAACCTGGTTGTCCTTCAACCACACCGCTTCCAGCAAGCACACCCGCAAAACTGAGAAACTATGTCGATGGACTAGAGCAAAAAGCACAGCCAGGTCTGCATTTAATATGCATAAGCCTCATTTCCAGGTACCCCAAATACTTCAAACAGGGATTGCTTCTCTGTTGTTTAGCTAAATATCAGAGAACAGTATGGTTTTGGTCACTGTGCCCTTTTTCGTCACTCAGTGAAGATTATTAAGGGGACTCTCGAAGCTATTTATTTCTATTGCATAAAAGGAAAATCTAGGAAACAATGCCAGACTGAGAACAAACATAAAATTTAGCTTCTATTACCCTAACAAAGGTTAAGCATGCATTTTAAAGCAAAATACGTTTTTTACATACAAAGGATTGTATCTGACGTACTCATTTTTACCATGCAATAAGTGAGCCTGGATATTTGTGCCATGCAGAGAGCCTAATATGATAACTATTTCTCACTCTGACAGTAAGGATACCGCTGTCCCAGAATCCTGGCTCAGTTCAACTAAAAAAAAATAACATTCTGAGCAGCTCTACGGGTGTCTTTGGCTCTGGCCTATGTGCAAGTCAAGAGTTCAAAACGACATGCAAGTTTCCTGCAGCAACACTGCACACTTTTCTAACCCTAACTTCCATCACACTGTGACAGCTAAATACAGCAATCCAACAACAGCACTTGACATTAAGTGAATTCTTCCGCACTTGCTCTGAAAATCTGACCAGGTCTTTCGCAGGGACAGACTCATCTAACCTGACAGCCAGGCATTGTTCTCATGCATAGCCAGGGACAGACGCGTTTCTGGCACGTATTCCCTCATTGTTCCACTTGAGAATATCAGTGGGTCCAGTTCGACACCCAATCTACATGGCTACATAGGACATGTAAAGTACAATTACGCCACCACAAAAACTACCTGCTGGGCCAGACAAGCACAGCTGGTAAACAGCAGGCATCCAGCAGGTACTTTCCCTGACAGCCCTCAATAGCATCCCATGGGAAACAGACGTAACCGTGGGCTAGGGCAATGCGTAGCTCTCCAGATGTCACTTCCAACAGCGAACAGGGAGAGACCGGGTTACACCTCCCGTGCCACTGCCCACACTCACCACGTACCTGCTACCAACGCGGGTAGACCTCTAAAAACCTCCCAAGAGAAAGCGCACAGGCAAGCTCAGGACCTCCCCCAGCCCATGCCATGCACTGAACACAGGACCGGCACGGGGCAGGCTGGCCAGCCAAGCCCCAAGGCTAGCCAGCCCCTGGTCAAGGCATTCCCAGCTTCCAAGGCTTTCCCGCAAGGCTGTGGGATGGGATGAGCTGGTGCTACCCACCATCCCCACCTTGGAGCAACTCAAGCATCTAGGGACTCTCCTAAACCTGACACTCGTATCAATACTTGTCAGCTAACGCCCTTAGGTGTTAAGCAATGCCATTAGCCTGTGTTTTAAAGTGCTCTCCCTTACGCTACTGGAAGATTTTTTTTGTTTAGGTAAGACAGCAGCATTCCTGCTCCTCCCTTCACAACACACTGGATCCTGCCCTCTGCCTCTCCTTGCTGGGACAGTGACACTGTCTTTTCAAAAGGCCAGTTAGCTGCGTGTCTGCCGTAAGGCAACAGGAAAACCCTGCTGATATGGATCCCACTGTTCCAGTTCACCTTGTCCCTAGCAGCCCCTGGTAATTTACTCCGTATACAGTGAAGAGAAAAAGATGAAATATCAGAGGGGAAAAAACCAAAGAAGAAAAGAAACAGGAGAAAAAAATGTTCCTGAAAGGAAACAAATTGTAGTTTGAAACCTCGGCTGAACATCACTGGATAGTCTGATGTCCTCCAGCAAAACATGAGAGAGGGAAGCTTGAAAAAGAGGATGAAAATGATTAAGACTGTAGACAAAAGAACCGCGGCTTTCATTTGGTATTTCTGAGGCTTTAATGGTCATGAATCATTTCATAAAATGAGAAGTAGAAGGGAAAACAACAGATTCTCCATCAACATCCAAAATATTCTTCCAGATAAAAGCTAGAACTCCTACATACTTCAATAAAGATCTATAAGCAAAACCAGAAGGCACAGGTTTTAGTTTAACAGGCTGTATTTTACCTCCCCATGTACCTTCCAAAGAAGAGCCCAACTGTGCTGAACTGTCACAAAAATTATTCTTCTCATGTCTCTATCTGCACATGAACCTGAGCATGAATGAGGCTGCTCAGTAGGTCTGAAATATTTATTTTTTTAATAAATAAATAAAACTGGAGTGGGGAGGTCAGAATGGATGAGAAAACAACCAAAGGAGACATCAACAATACAAGACCGAAGAGCTACAAATATATTTTCCAACACAGTGCCATGGTTAATCAGAAACACTCCGGGCCACAATTTTTCCATTCTACAAAAATATCTACTGAGTCTGGGGAGTAAGACCGAAGTGACACATGCGCATCTATAGCCTCTTCATCTTTAGGCTTCAGCAGGGAGATGAAGAAGAGGAACAAGACGGAAGGTGACATTATTGCAAAGCAAAAAAGCTAATGATTAATTTCTTACTGTTTCCAGATGTACACATTCAAAGATCTTTAGCTCCTAAAGTCTTGTTTAAGCAGAGATGACCTCCTATTAGCCAATGTCTACTACACTTCTATCAAGAGGAAGTTTTCCTGGTGATCCATGTGGCTAAATAGTTCGGGTCTTGTGTTTTAGGTAGTACTAATGTAACAATGACAAGCTGCCGAGTCCATGAACGTATTTAAAGTGACCCTCGTCAAAACCTGTATTGAAGTTTATATACAAAACATTCACATTTGCAGGGTGGAAGATGAATGCAAAAGACTGTCCTAAGTGAGCAGCACTGCTGAACAGCACACCACAGGAAAGGAAAATAAGCATACAGGAAAACAGAAGCTGCAATTTTATTCAATAAAAAATCACTGTAAATGAAGCAGACAGATGGACTGTCCCTGCCAAACCCTAACCCAGTGATCATCCCAATAACCCATTGCTCCCAATAAAGTGAGAGCAGCCCTATCCTTACTTCAAGTCTGCATCCTCAAGCCCCGCATGGCCCCGAAGGTTCTGGCACAGCAGTGTGAAGTTGCACATCGAGTAGCTGGCCCAGGTAACAAGGCAAACATACCCAGAACAGGCTGAAAACTGTGAACAACCTGTGGAACCACCACTGAACACAAAATGTATGCTGTGCTGGCTAACAACAGGGGAGAAGTCTACTTTTATAAACCTTAAGTGGGCCCTTGATTGAGGAAAGTGGTTAGTGTGGTTAGCATCCCAGCCATGTGCCGCAGGATTCTTCCGCCCCCTCCAAACAACTCTCTCTGGACACCTGACTGTTCCTTGCTGCAGCCAGACACACTCTCTCCCGAACCCCTTATGTCCTCAGTTTCTAAAGACTGAAATCACCTGCCTCCCCTCAATACAAGTTCAACTAAACACCAACAAACTGAGATCAGAAAGTTTCCAGAAAGACAACACCACACAAAAGATTAGACAATTCCATCACGTATCCACAGAAGATTATTACTTAGAACACAAGGAAAGAAACAAAGCGTAATCCATGACATCTCTTATTTTCTGAGTAACAGCTGCAGCATAAATGTGTTTCAAACCCACCAAGCAATTAAGTCATAGCCAGAATATGCCTTACGCAGGAGCCCTCAGGATGGAGGACAGCAAGGTACCTTCCTATGATGGGACACAAAGTGGCAAACGGAATGGGAAACTCTCCACTCACTCTGTACAAGAAGCACAAACCCATCAGAGGCCAGCTGTGACCCATCCTGGAGCATCTGGGTCACCATATCAGCCCAGCCTGATATAGCCAAGAGCTCTGCAGACCAAAATTAAAATAAATACATAAATTAAAATAAATAAATAAAAGAGGGGAAGAACGGAAGAGAACCACATCCAGTCCTGCCCTCATGATCTTCAATGGGTCATCTTGGTAAAGTGGTGCTCGGTGACAGGAAACCTGCTTCATCTGAGTCCCCCCCAAGCCAATTTTACAATATTTCCAACACAATCAAGTTTCATACAGTACCTCAAGAATGCTGCTACGCTTTTTATTGTGGCCTTTTTCCTCTGTTTGCTCTATTTGTGACATACCGCCATCAAACAGGGAAAAAGTATTTCTCTAGCGTATGGCAGGGGGGGAGGAATTCTAATTTCAAACACCAGACATACGGCACTTCAAAATCATTTGTGTCCAGCTACAATATAATATGAGAAAAGATCACAGGGGGGAGCTGCCTAAGCGGTTGGTAGCAGAATCTCGTGTGCCTGAGACACTCACCCGTGAAAGGGGGACTACCACAGAACCCACCAAAAGTTTTAACCACAGGACAGTTTCTCACTGGCGTGCCCAAAATGAATTGAGTCCTAATTCTGCCCTACAAACTATGCAGGCCCAGAAGTCTATCCCCATAAATAATAAACCAGAATTTGGACTAAAGCCATGTCTTTTTAAAGAGTGTCCAAATGACAGGATCTGGAAATCTAAGCGGAGAGTACAAGGACTATGTAGGTTTTCAGGTTTAAAAACCTTCAGGTTGAAAAACACCATGGAACTATAACAAGAACACTAGCGTGGAGGCTTTGCATTGCTACTGGCTCTGGATAAAGAAATCCAGGGCAGACTACTGTCAGACAGCTTTCATTAAATGCATTTAAAAATGTACATGTAGTATTTAAACTAGTATATTCGAAAGTGTAATTAGAACCTATTGTGGTAGCCAGGGGAAGACATCTATATACTCAGAATCAAAAATAATTCCCCCTTCTAATATTAGCCCTTCAGTGAGTGTTAATAAAAGCTAATGCCAGCCACAGAACGGATTCTGAGCTGGCTTCTTGCTTGGTTCTGCTGCTTTCCCCACTCCTCATCCATACATCCTGCTCCCCAGAGAAAGTCACAGCTACATCACATCACATCATGCACTCCTACTGAAAGAAAAAAACCACGTACACGAGGGACGGCACCAAGATCTACGAACTCATTTCACTCTAGAGTTAGATTTCCAAGGACAGTGCAATAACAAAACAAAACAAACAAACAGAAGAGTACTGCAACCACTGGCAAGATAAATTCAGAGAGCTGCAGAACCTTAATGCTATGCATAGTTGCCAAGGTCTCCAGGTTTTGCATTAGGATGCACTGGCATAAAAGTTCTTCATCCTCCACACAGGCTTTACCCCGTAAGGCGCAGAGGACTGGAAGCCAGGTGAGTGCTCCAGCACATCAGGTATTACAACAACTTGCCCGTATTTTTAATTAAGATTTTTATTCCCAACTATTCAAGCTGCCTCCTGCTCACAGAGTGACACTGACAAGGTGTGGCACAAGCAGCTGGCCAGAGGTGTGCAGGCCAAAAGTGGTAAGAAAAATGTTTGAGGTTTCTCAGTATAAACCAATATTTACCGGTACGGCAAGTCTGCTTTTCTTCAGCAGGCTTTTAGTGGCAAATATTGGTTTAAAACGAAAACCAGAAGCCTAAATTATATAGTTGAATATAGGAATTATGTCATAGATTATAAGATTTCTTTAATTTCAGGGAGCAGTGATGCATAAAAAGGGTCGAATCCAATCAAGCTTATTCAAGTAAGCATATCGGTAAACCTGTGGACTTCATTTAAGATGACCAAAAGAAATTGGTCCAAAAAACCTCAATCCCCTGTTGAATAGCTTTAATCCAAGAGTTTTATGAATCACTTTGGAGCCAACTATTCTGTTCTGCAATATTCGCTGTCATTTCAACTTAATAAAACCAAAGGAATTAAATCATTTTTGCACAAATGCATTTAATTAGTGTCTTAATTAGAGTCATGTCACAATTCAGCTATCCTGAAGAAATCGCAGTTCTTTTAAAATTTCTGCTGAGCTATTTGTTAGGCAAATAATTGCTTTTTTTGGCCACTATACTGAGAAGAGACTGATAAACATTGCTTAAAACATTACTAAGAACTGACTGATCCTCATTAGAGTTTGAGGTCTTTGTCTAGCTTCATCAGAAAATGGGAAATCCTAATGAATTCTAAGATCTTTGAGCACTACAGTTATTGTAGTCAGTCAAATACCAATCAAATCACCAATAAATTATTTTTTACTTTACACTTAAGTGATTGAAACATACAAAAATGGTTGAATTCAAGTATATATTGTTTAGAAAGAACTTCCCATTCGTGGCCAATTTTGTAGGTTTTATTTCTTCAGAAGCTGACACTACCTCTTAAGTGTTTAAAGGGTAGCAGGATAATGGCTGGATGCCTTATAATTGAAGACATTAACGCTTGTCTTGAAGTTTGGGAGATCCAGAGGATAAAAGTGTCTCAGTAACAGCTTATTATTTTAACTTCCTGAATCACAATGGATTCCAGCAACATTTCCATGAATGGAGAATCTAGTTATATTTTCAAACAACCACTGCCTTTATTCTGATTGCTTTCTGATCACTTTGAGGCACCAGGCACCAGCACATAAACACACATTGCCTAAGACCAGAGATGCCATCACAAGGACTTCACTACTAATGCCTTCATAGCTGGACCAATTCAAACTACATAAGCAGCAAACTCAAAGTCTCAAAATGAGTACATAAGAGGCATTTCCACATAATTTATAATTATTGAAGTTAAAATATACTTCTAGAATCATGTTATATGTTTGGACAGTTCACTGGCATAAACAATGAGGCAAAGGTCACAAGGACGAAGCAAACATCTGCAATCAACGGCCTGCAGTAAAAAATGTTAAGTGGGAAAAATGACGAGAATTGAAACAGATCTTGGGCTTCCTCATGTTAACATACGAGACCAGTATTCATAGAGAGACTACCCTCTCTACTTGTAAATACTAAAAGACTTTCAGCAGTCATTATAATCAAACACACAAAGAGTTTAAATGTATAGGGTTCTCTCTAAAAATGTATTCCCATGCTCCTACAATCAGAGCAAGAGTTCATTGCAAAAAGACAAAAAAAAAAAAAAACACAACTCTTAGTGAACTACAATAACATGAAAATTAAGTTTCCCAGCATCTGTTATGACTTGTGTTACAACTCTCAGATTCCCAAATGTATTTGTACTGATGAACAAGTTAAAAAAATACTATGTCTTCTTGTAAAATCATATTTTTAGTGTTTTAGTCCTTCAATAACAATGAATTCTCCTTGTCTAATGTATATACAGTTCCTGTACACTCAAAATATGTTTTCCATCTGGCTTTCCAAAGAATTAGTTCCAACCTTGTCTGTTAAAATGACAACTCTTTTTCTTCGTATTGTACAGTACCGTACCACACCTAAGGAAGTGCTCGCGATTTTCTAAATGGGAAATATTCTGCAGGATTCACCCAATAATGATAAAGATTACTGTGTGTTAACAATGTCCTCCAAGCAACTAGGGAACTCAACACTCAGATGAGAGTTACAGAGAAAGGTCTAACAAGCAACCAAACCAATAATTTGCTTTGTCTTTATTGTATCTCAGGTCTTCTGGCAACTTACAATATTCTTGTTAAGAACCTGCTTCCTAAGGGTATGCGTTCCAAGATTCGGAATATTCCAAAAAATTGAGCAAGACACAAACTACCTGAAATTGATATTGTCATTATGTCCAAATTTGCAGATTACTAAGTAGATATGTAACTCATCAGTAATACACAATTAAAGGAAGAATCATTGCAAAGTATATAATAAATTGAAGGCTTCAGTTAAATGCAAGAATCAACTCATAAGGCTAAATACTCAGCCTAACTCATTTTAGATTCCAAAAGCAATTAACACCTGAAATATCATCTCCTAATGCACTATTATTAGTGCCTAAACAGCACAGTTTTAGAGCAACAGTTACATTCACCACAGAAATTTTATTCTCAGCTAACATGCCTCTAACTCCCACCAAGCCCATCCCGTCAGCACATGTATGCTGGATGGCATAAGCTGTCCCTGCTCAGAAAACAGTGTTTGTCAGTCTGATATTAACCCAGAGTTCTATAATGAGAAAGTTTATTAAAACATCCTGAAGAATAAAGGCTCTTTCTGATAATTTCTTCTTTATCATCTTTCGTTGCTTGCAATTAGTCCTACAAACTTTGCTATATGTCCTCCTCACCTCCTAGAATAGTTTTTGCCACACGAAGGACCTACTTTGTCCAGCTACTTCGCTAGTCACAAGATACTAGGAAATGAAACACGAGAGTCTGAACCTACAAAATCAGATCCTTCAAAAACAATACCAATAGTTTGCATCTATTTTTGCAGCATGGGGACTTGAAAACATAAACCTTTTCCCATCAGGCAAGCATAGAGAAATATCAAGATTTAAAATCTGAATATAAATAAGAAGTACTGCACAAGTATGAGGAAGTTAGCAAGAAATTAAAAAGTATTCATCAAGGCCTCTAAAATAAAGTTGTAATAGCTTCTTTTTGAGGAAGTCAGGAAAAGAAAGGAACTATCTCGCATCCCTTACTGAAGCATAACAATCTCTGGATAATTTTTGCTACATTTGCCCTCTGCCTGCTGAGTGAAAAACCTGGCTATGGGCTGAAAAGGTGCATCGGAACACCTGGATAAGGAAACCTCTGTCTTCTCCGAATATCGCAAGCTTTTCACCTTTACAGCGACCCAAGTTTTCAGCTGCACACACAGGCAATGCCTTTCAGATGGCTTAACAACTATTTTTGCATTGGAAAGGTGTTCGTTAGAATTGGGAAAACAGTTTGCTCGACACAGATTCACCCTTTAAAAAAAAAAAACCCACTCCACTAAGGACATACCGCAAGGTTTCATAATGACTCTGAACTCTTGCGTGCCTGGGCTCGCTCCTGCTAGTACTGGCCAGCTCGGATAGGAAAAAGCGGTCCCCAGTCTTCCTCCCTGCCATTCCCAGGTCAGTAAAGAGGGTCCACTTGAGCGCAAAGACGAGGCACATGGCAGAAGGTTCAAGGTGGAGATGAGAGGGGACAGCGAAGGGACAGGGCAACGCTGCGCTCCCCGGGCCCCGCGGCTGCTCTGCCTCACGCCGAGCCGGAGCCGGGGCCGCGGCGGAACGCACCAGCCCCCCGTGCGCCTCCCACCGTCCTGCCGAAACGCGACCTCCCGGCTGCGGCGGCTCATCCCCACCGACCATCGCCCACCCCGAAGCGAAGCGCCGTGGTTCGGGTCCTCAAAGCGGGACACGGGCCAGAGCACGCAGGGCACCCA
>VZSF01004641.1:690410-727148 GCA_013398295.1 Chionis minor
TGCCCGGGCGGGGCGGGGAGCCCCGCGCCCAGCCCGCCCGCCCCGGGAGAAGCCCGCTGCGAGGGGCGCGCACCCGCTGGAGCCGCCGCCGCCGGCTGCCGTTCCCGCTGCTGTTCCAGCTGCGGCCGCTTCACCCACCGCTGCTCCAGCTGCGGCTCCAGCTGCCCCCTCCCTCCTCCTCCTTTTTCCCCTCCTCTCTCCCCCCCCTCCGCTTCAAGTACCGCCCGCGCACCGCTCTCTCGCGAGAGAGAGGGGAATATAAACGTCCCCCCACCCCCGAACCGCCACCCCGGGGGCTCCGGGGCGGCCGGCGCGGCGGGAGGTCGGCGGGCATCGCCGCGGTGGTCACCTGCGGCCCGGGGCCGGGAGCGGGGGGTGCTGTGCTCCGCAGGGAGCCCGGCCGTCCCGCACGGGGGAACGGGGGGGCTCAGCCCGCGGGTCCCCGGCTCGCCCGGGGCCAGGAGCATCAATCAGGCTCTGGGCGAGTGTGAAGGCGGAGCGGAGGAGCAAGCGTGGAACACGGCACTGGGGGAGCTGAAGGAAGTGGACGCCTGTACCTCCCTCTGAAAATATATATATGTATATATCTGTCTCCTAGAGGTGCAGCATTTTTCATCTGTGCAGTAGCCTGAGGAAAAAACCTAATAGTATGTTCCCCTTATAAGGGAAAAGAGCAACGGTGTTGGCTGTAGCTTAGGGGCTGCTGCACTTCTAGCAACTGCCCCGGCACAGGCACCCACCCACCCAGCTCTCCTGTGCTCCCACTGCTCCAGGGCAAACGTCTCTCTCCTCCTTATCAAGGAATGGAAGAAGTCTCCACTTTCCACTTACACTTTTGGGGTTTTGTCCACAACCACCTCACCTAAGGCCGATTTAGAAATCCTGACGCAAAGCAAACCACTACCAGCCCTTGAAAGGTAGAAAGTTTTAATACCCAAGTAGTTTGGGGTGGGGAGAGGACAGCTACCGGAGTTCAAACCCAGATTCTGTACTCCAGTCAAGCGGCTCTGTACTGGGATTATCCCATTTCAACATGCACATAAAACAAAACCAAAAAAACACAAACCACCCACCAAAGCTAGACTGAAAGCAAATTATATTTATGCTCAACTATTTTGGCAGAAATGTTAGATTTACTAATTTGCAGGTGTTTTCATTTTTTGTTAGTTAAGGCAGGTACCGAGGGTGAGTGGTTCTGTATTATCAGACTGGTGGTGCAAGAGCTCAGCGGCACGATTTTCTAGGCAAGCAGCTGCCAAACCAGCCTGCCCAAAGATAATGCACAGTGCATCGTGTACCACTAATCCATGGCACTTCCTTTTTCCCCCTAGTACTGAAGATTTCCTATCCCCTCTCTGTTTACAGCTGAAAGGTAATGGCGACGCAAAATAGGATAGATGCTATTTGAAATTTATAGTTTGGATTGGTTTACAGTAGATTTTATATTATGTATATAAATACACATTATCCTTCTAAACATACATAGATGTATTTAAACTAGTATAGGAAATGCTGTATTTGTGTGTCCTCACCCCAATAACAGCATTCTAATCGTTTTGGCTGATGTTTATCGGCGAGGAAAGTGGTGGATTCTGCAAATTACAAAAACAGTCATTTGATTTTGACCATTCCAATGTCACTGTTTAACAGTTCAACGGGAAAACTTGCAGATGGACACTTAAAATAGAGGCACAATGTAGGTGTGCAGTGAAAGACTGTAAGATATTGGCACAAGAAAGAAGTGTGCCTGAACAAGGCCTAAGATAGTAGCAACCCAAAACTTATACCACTATATTGTGACTTGTACAAAATGAATCAAGGGAATTAGCTTTAGAATCATAGAACACTTCCAGGGATGGGGCATCCACAACTTCTCTGGGCAACCTGTTCCAGTGCCTCACCACCCTCACAGTAAAGAGTTTCTTCCTAATATCTAATCTAAATCTCCCCTCTTCCAATTTAAAACCATTACCCCTTGTCCTATCACTGGATTTCCTGACAAAGAGTCCCTCTCCAGCTCTCCTGTGGGCTCCCTTCAGGTTCTGAAAGGCTGCTATCAGCCTTTAATTCTGCATGCAGTGTATTACTGATTTGCAGATTACACCATAGAAGTAGAAATTAGGGGTTTCTATAAATGTGAAATGTTGATTTTTCTGCTACAATCCAGATGGAGAAATAGGAATTTGGTTTTTCAAAGTTTTTGTTTGTCTGCCACAGAAGCAGACAAAGATTCTTTTTTTATGCTTACTGAAGAAACAATATAATTGTGTTATATTGTGATTTTGTATTCCTTTTGCAGTGGCAAGTTAAAGTCTGCTCAAAAAAGAAAAGAGGCCAGGATAAAGGTGGTAGCAACTGTCCCTGCTATTAAGACATCCAGGACATGCAGCACAATGATTTAAAGTCCACTTCCTTCACTCTTATCTATGCGTACAGCAAAATCTAAACATTTATTTAGTGAATATAGAAGGTAAATATGTTTAAACGACACCCCCACAGAAAAATGTTGTCAGATATTTACTAATTATGTTTATAACATGAAGATAGAATTTACCAGTAAACAAAAGTGAGTTATGAAAGGAATTCGGGGTTACTATTTACTCAAACATTCTTTTGGTTTCAACATTTTCTGTTTCAACCGCTTTAATTTTCTGGATGAGCTACCAGAAAAATATCTAGTCTGTGTCACAGGTTAACGAGATGATTTTCTCATATCTTCTAGGACATTTTATGATGTATTATTTGGTATCTTGCATGGCTGCAGAAATATGGATTACACTATATGAAGTAATGTTACATGATATGTGGGCTGTCCGTTAATTAATCTAGTGAAATATGTAGCACATCATCAACTTCTGATGTGTCATTTTGAAGACTATGCTTATACACGAGAAGTACTTAAACTGTTGACAACTTCAGAATAATGCCCACCTAGGTTCTCAAACCACTAGAAAAATATACCTTTCACAAGAAAAAGAATTAAAACAACTTCTGCTCTCTGCTGCTGAACAGAGCTACTCGTAAGGGTCATCCCCACTTTCCCACAGCCACTTGAGCCTTTGCAAACATTTGGACTCTGAAGAACATCTAGACAAACAGATCCCTATATGGCCTCCAAAACACTTCTCATCCACTCAGAAGTTTCACTCAAGAAAAAAAACAAACAAAGAAGCAATTCTGGTGATCCAGTTGATCACCGTTTCCCCGTGACAAACAAAAAGCTGAAGTCTTGATTAACTGAGATCCAGAAGCTCAGTGATATTTTTGCTCCTTGATCGAACCCTGGAATCAAACCCAGAAATAAAAGACACTGAGAACAAGGCATATAACATCATTGCTATATGCGTAGCGTAATTTGCTGTAACACGTAAGCAACTGTTTTTACACAATGCTTACTCTTTCGGGTGATTTTGAGGCTCTTAAAGCTGTATCTTAGAGGACGTAGACGGCACGGATTGCGGTGGCAAAGCCCAAAAGTCGGGGGAGGATAATTATAGGTAGATTGATTATATCAGGGAATGATGGAGAAGACATAAACTACCTTTTGCAGTTAGGTATCAGCTTGGAAGCAGCGATCCTAAACATTTACATAACTGCACACATGCACTTTCAGTCAAGTCCAGTACGTTCCTGTGCGCATCAACATCATGTACATAAACCATTGTATATAGTGGCTCAATTATTAAAATTTAACTGATTGTCAGAGAAATACCTGTTTGTCCTGTTATTCCATTTTCATAAAACCACTGAACTGAAGTTTTCGGTGCTGAAGCTCGTTGTGTTCAGCAGCGAAGTGATGCGAAGTCCTTGTCTTCCTTCTTCCTGGCCTTTACCAAGCAAGACCTCCTCATCTTGTGCAAATGTTCCTTCCTCTCCTCCTGTAGGATGCTTATCAGAATTTTCATATATTAGCTAAATTGTTTTGAACTGTTGCAAAAATATAAAACAAATTCTTATCACGGGGAGTACTGTGATAGAGGTGGGAGTTCGTTTCATTTAGGTTTGGGGTTTTTTTTTTAATTTCAATTTATATGAACTTTTGCAATAATCGTATTTTTTCATCTATCAATTTACTCCAACCCAAGTGAGCAAAAATAAGTGTGTCCATCTTACATATTTCTTTATTAAGAAAGCCTTGATTATGCCAATGAAAACAAATAGCGTGGGAAAGTTTTGGTGTGTGTATTTTTTTAAGTATATTACAAGCACAAATAGTAATTACAACCAGACAACCAATTAACTGGTTTAAATCTAAAAAAAAAAAAATATTATGTAACTCAAAATAAAGCAATCTATTACCCGTATTTCTTAATGCTGTTTGGTCAGACAAGCTGTGATAACTAGCTATGAAATCCAGTAACGATAGCTTTTGGGGAACAAGTTTCACTTAAAACGTTTACTTCATTTTTACAAATAGTTTTATTTAAAGTTTTCATCTGTCAGCCAAGTTTACAATGATGCTAACCTACATTAGCATATAATTCCATAATTTGTGATACTGTGCAAAGTGTTGGAGTAATATTTCTGTAATATTATAAGAATTGAAAGAAGGTCTCTCTTGGCTCAGACATTAGGGGCCTATGTACTTCTGGGGAAATTCCAGTATTTTACCACAGTCGTAACCTAGATGACCATAAACCTATGGCATTTTATACATATTCAGAACACATCTGTCCTATTTATGCCTGTATGGAATAGCTTTAGCACAGAATTTATGTCGTTTTAAACAAAACAATCCCTTTAATTTACAAGAACAAGGCAAATTTTTATATCACCCCACCAAAAATTGGAGAAGTCAAACAATAACTGGATTTGTCCTTACTAAGATGTGGATGAAACAGATGTTCTTAATCGTCTAAAACACCTGGATTCTTCAAAATCAATGACAAAGAGAGCACAAGGAAACTCAAGAGGTGGCCTAATTCAGACACCACCTTCTCAGTTCTATTTTTGGGAAATTTCTGTACTACATTCATAGCTATTTTATTTTCTAAAACTAGGTCTCATTTTTAAATCAATCTTTACCTAGCAAGAGTGAAACTGCTATACTACATCTCCCTTTAGTAAAAGCATACGAGATTACATTAACAGAGATATTCATGGGGGTCCTAAAGAAAAGATAACTAAAGCAGGGGGAAAAAAAAAAAAACTCTTTTTACTTTTATTCTGTCCTCCCGGAATAAGAAGCACAACCTATTTTTGCAAGACTAGTGTTGAATAGAAATACGACTAAAATATAGTAGCATTGAATTTTTTTGTTTTAAATCCCGGTCTAATATGACACATACATCAACACATCTAATTCTATGCATACAGCTAGAAAACCTAAAGTTTAACAATAGCACTTGTTTCTTTGATTTAAAAATAAAGATTTTTATCCAGCCTTAGTACAAGAAAAGGAAATAAATATACTGATTCTCTCAGCTATAAGCCTGTCAAATTTAACGGGAACTTTGCCAGAGTAACAATTGCAAGCCGAGTTTCCTCAATGTTACATTTGTCCCAGATGACCTCTTAAATCCCACCTGTAAGCTCAGAAGCAAAGGGAAACAAATTTCATAGCTTAGCATGAAATGCCAACTGCTGGGTGAATTTTCAGGCTAAGACATCAGGCAAAACGGATATCGCTTTTTATTAGAATTAATACATTCCAAGTGGGTGGAAATCAGTAACTAGGAGCCTCTTCTTGTAGCTCTCATTTATGCGGAACTCCCTACTGACTCGAACAAAGACAGCTGAATCAGGCCCTACATTCCTTCAAACATTGTGTCAGCAAGGGATTGGGTGTCTCTGCCTCTGTTTTCCATCCCAGTGTTCCTCTAGCTATGAGATGTCTCCGTTGATAGGGAGTTGCCCCATGATGCAGTTGAAATAATAAAATAGGTAATAAGAGACCAGGGATTAGACTCTGAACCCACCACATTCCATTTGCAAGGCCTTTCCTTTGAGAAATGACACTATGAGAGCATTGCATACAGCTCTCCTAGAATCAGTGATGAATTTAGGTTGGAAGGGACTCGTGGAGGTCATTTGGTGAGGTCCCCTGCTCAGAGCAGGGCCAACTTAAGAGCAGGCTGCTCAGCCCCTATCCAGCCAAGCTCTGAATAGCTCCAAGGATGAACACTCCACATTTCTGGAGTAACCTACTCCATTGTTTTACAGCCCTCATTGTGATTGATTTTTCTTAATACTTAGTAGGAACTTCCTCTGTTAGGATTTGTGCCTGTGCTTCTCATCCTGCCACTGCTCACCACCCAGCAGAGTCGGGCTCCGTCTCTTCTATACCCTGAAGACAGCAGTAAGATCCTCCTCAACCTTTGCTTCTTAAGTGTGAATGAACCCTTCTCCTTGGAGAGCTTTGCTTTAGTCCCTAACCATCCTGGTGGCCCCTCTGCCAGGCTCGCTCCAGGTGCCAATGCTTTTTGGGTTTAGTTTTAAGGTTTGGGGGTTTTTATTTTGTTCCAGGGTGCTCGTAGCTGGAGACAGTACTGCAGTTGCAGTTTCTCAAGTACCACAGGAGGGGAAGAACCCCTTCTCTCCACTACCTGTATCAGCTCCCACTAATACAGCCCCATATGCAGTTGGCCGCCTCCGCTGTGAGGGCGCACAGCTGACTCCGGCACAATGGTGATGAGTCTCCAGCCAGTGACTAGTTCAGTACAGCTCTTATCTGCCCTTTCCTTTACTCAGTGACTTTCCAAAGGCTGACTTAATTTCCTCAGGTTTTGTAGATGCCAGTAAATTAAGTGAGACAATGTCATCTAGAGTCTGTGATTTCTTACTGGGTATAAAATCATTTGGGGATTTTTTAAATTTTTTTTTCCCCCTTCCTCCCTGCCTGCTGAACGTATTAACATTTACTTGTGAGAATCACTGGGGGGTAGTTTTATCAGGTTCATTAAGTTTCAGCAGCCAGTCTTCATTGCCTCAAAATGCCCATCAGATGCAAGGTCTTTTATACACCACACTGGATAGAACATGATCCATTTAATAATGCATACATCTTGAATATATTGCACCTTGCACTTCCAGTATTGTTGCTTGGATATATTCAGCCCACTGAAGTCAACAGGAAACTTTCTATAAACTTGGAGATTATTTTGTTTCATTGTTAGCCCCTTTCTCAGTTACATAGTGGCTCAATTCGCAGCAAGTTGATTGTGTCCTAAACCAAATAGCATAAAGCACATAAATAATGCAAATAATCAGGCTGCCTTTCTTTATAAGGAAACAGGAAATACCAATTGCAGTTAATTCAAACTTATTCATTTTACAAGTAACCAAATGAAGTTAAGGAAGCTATTTGAGTTGGAAGTTGCAATAGATTCCAAATATTGTGGCTCAAAGTGGGAACAAGAAGGGACAGGAAGAAAGCTCTGGCTGTTTTTGGGTGGGGGTTTTTTTTGTTTGGTTTGCCTTTTTTTAACCCTTTATTCCTTCCCTACAAGGAGAATTAAGATACAGGTATAATTTAAAATGTATTACTTAGATCACCTGAAATGTGAGTAACTTTTACCAGTGTTCCTAGTACAAATTATTCAGATTACAATTTAAGTGGGGGAAGCAGTTCTAACATTTAAAAAAATATATTTATATACTTAAAGCTTTAAAAAAAACCTGAAACAACCAAGCAAAACACAACTGCCTCTAAAACATCCCTAATGGTTTGCAAATTATCAACACCAGGTCCACCCAAAATTGCTGTGACTCTGATGAATGGGGTGGAGTTCAGAAGAGATTGGTCTGCTGCCTTTCTTTTTTAAAGAGACAGGTTCTAACACTTTACAAATTTTTCATAAGAGAAGCTGAAAACTGCTTTTAGCTTTGGGAACCCCTTTCAATACCAAAAGAAATACCACATAACTTCAGACAAATAAGAACAGAGGTCAAACAGGCACACAGTCAGCAGAGGAAATGTCATCTGACACCCGTAAGGGAGAGCCAAGGAAAAATACTCATGGGCAGGAGATGCTTGGGAAAAAGGACATCTATATCTATCTATCTATAGATATATGGTTATATTTTCCCCACTTCTGTTCATCAGTAAAAGGAAGGAATTCCAATTTTATGGATGAAACTGGGTGATGCAAATAAGGAGATTCATGCTGTCTTTTCAAGATAAGGAAATCTTTCAGAGGCTCCAGTCTGGACACATTTTATGATAAACTATTGGGAAAACAGTTTCCCTGCACTGCAAGGATCTGGAGAAACTTCCTTTGGCACTACAAGCCTAGTCCAAAGCCCAAGATAATTTTTTTCCCCCCTCCACTTATTTCAGTGGACTTCAGAGCATGCCCTGACTTCAGTGTGGTGAACACTATTCCGTCCGTTAAGCTAAGCTAGAACAGTGACGTTTCTGAAAATGGCATATTACATAGATTTGGATGCATTATGGAGAACTGGAAACAATTCCTTCCATGCAACTGGCCACAAATTCCCTCCTTTTCAAAAGATGCAGTCATCTCTGTTCTTTGGTCCATACATCTCTTTACCTACCTGTCTGAGTTTTCATCCCAAACAGCAAAACAGCAACAAGTCTGTGCAGTCTTGCCAACTAAATAGTTCTGCAAAGTGAAAACACAAAGAGAAATCTTTGCAGTACTGTCTAAAACAAGAAATTAATCCTTTTTGAATTTACTCCAACTTGTAAAAAATAAGTCTTTAGAATTCACATATGTATCATGCTCTAACATACACACTGAACAGTGACAAATTCAGAGCTAAACGTGTTACAAAAACAATGGCACCACTATATCAGTTCAGTGGATGACTGATATGCATGTGCTGACAAGGGTCTTTCCCTATGTAATCCTGGAAAAAGTTGGTTTGTCTAGGACATCTTGGCATCTGAGATCCTATTAGCCTTTTCTAGTTTTCTTTTTAGTTTGTTTTCTGCCTCTCCCCACCAGTAGTATCATAAACGGCATCTTAAGAGTAAGTTGACTCAAGCAACTCTGGTAGCCACTTACCCTGCTTTGACAAGTTTGTTTCACAAGCTGTCGTTCCTCTTCCCATGGACAAAACCTGTATAATACTATTTGCAAAGAAAAAAAACATTTTTAAGAAAAAAATTATCATTTATGTCACTGGCTAAATCCCACAATACGGGAAAGGGTAGCCCTGCACTTAAACAAATCCTGTCCTGGAGAAGAGAGCTCCTCTAACACATTTGGAACTAAATTCTGTGTTAACTGTGATTGAAGGACCAGAGTAGAAAAAAAACTTAGGAACTTCTTGCACTCATGCAAAATTCAGGTGGGATTTAGCCCAGGAAAATGCTGGGAAGTACAATAGTGTGTTAATCTGCAAATCCCAGCTATAAACCTCTCTAAGTCTGCACTGTTCAGCCCTACTCCCAAGCTATCAGCAGACAGCCTTGTTTCAAGAAAACGCTGTCTGACAGCTGCCAGGTGTTGAAGTTGCTGTTCTTCAGATGATCAGCAAAGTATGTTTCTCCAGTTGCCAGCACTTCTGCAAGAAAGCCTTCAGCAGGCAGCGTGGTGATTTAATTTATAGTGTTTGTTGACATTCCAGAAACTCTCAGAAGCCCCAAGTGAGGCTGTGGCCCTACTGCCCTACGCTGACAGCACAGAAAGAAAGCTCCAGGCAATTAGCCACTGCCCTTCAAAACCAGGTCTGGGCAAACTGTAGCAGTGGTAGAGGAACACTCTTGACAGGAAGGTAGAACCATGTGGAGTAAGTAGTCTGACTTCTTCATCTCTGGGATGACTCCAGAACTTCATTTAGCATAACTAGATCTCACAGCTTTTGGATATGACCACTTGTGTAGTCATTTTAAAGAGCTGTTTTTCTTGTCAACAGTGTCGTTCTTCTGAAACTACACAAAGGAATGAGAATAATGGAAGAATATCCTTGGAGATATTCAAAACCCTGGGTGACCAGCTCTAGGTGGCTCTGCTTGAGCAGGGGGGTTGGACCAGATAACCTCCAGAGCTCCTTTCCAACTTCAACCACTCTGTGATTCTGTGTTATGACAAGTAGGGTTACAGGGATCCTGAGCTTTACATTGGGACCTACTCAATCACTTCCTCTCTGATACTGCTATTTCAATAGTTTTTCTCTGTTTCAGAGACCTAGAATCATTGATTCTGAATCCATACTGGCCAAGTTCCCTGTTCTCCTAAGCACAAGAACCCAGAATTCCTACTTTGACTCACATATGAAGCTGCAGAGCACTTAACTACATCTGCTTCTTGGAGGAAGGTACTGGAGCGGAGGCACGCCTGAAATTATAAGGTTATGAGACTACTACACAGATTTGATGCAGAGAGCTAACAAACTAAACCTGCAGAGAAGAATAACAGCAATACCACCAAAGAAGGCAGGGAAACTTGTTTCAACTATCAAGCCCAAATGTTCACGTAGCAGTGCTGGAGCAGCCGAGCTGGGATGAGCCCACCTGCAGAACTGCCAGGCGTTAGGCAGGATGCCGCAGGCAGCAGCGGGTCCTTCCCTACCCAGGCCCGTGAACTCCCAAGGGCAGGACCTGCCACCTCATTGGGATAAAGACACTTATGTGCCAGCTGCCCACTTGGGTGCTTTTTACAGCTATACAGATAATTTTGTTTCAACATTGCATATCTTACCTGCTTCCTACATGTGTACATGTGAATGATTTTTATTCAGTGTCACTGCCATTCAAGAACAGCAGAGTTAAGAACAAGTTAAACTCCCCGGCTGATGAATCGGTCACAGTTTCCCACGGGGACTGCTCAGACATCCGCAATGATAAATAGAGTCAAAGCCTCTCCTGGCTCAGCTCATGTTTATTAGAACTATCTGCTAATGACCTAAAGGGAACAATCTTGAGAAACGTAGGACATAGTTTCCCCAGCTATTGGTTATTATAACATGCATCACTGACACAGGCAAATAGTCTCTTGTAAGAGCACTGCAAGAAGACAGGAGCTACGTGGGGTTTTTGTTTTCGGTTTTTTTTTTTTTTGGTTGGTTTCGTTGGGTTTTTTTTTGTTTTTTTTCTTCTCAGGATTTTACTTTTCACATTTGGTTTCCTTCCAGCTTGGAAGGAAACTGAGATTCTTAAGTTTTTCACAAAAGAAAAATCATGCGGAAAAAAGTCTGGGTTTGGATCTCCTAAACTGTTTCATTTCAATTTTGACTCTTTAGAGTTGCAAAAGTTCACAAACAAAGGCTTATTTTAAAACAAAAGGTTCCACTCAAATAGTATTAAAATGTTTTGATTCTTGGACTGTTTCCCATTTTTCTTCCATAACTAAATATGAAAACACAACTTTGTGAAGTATTTTAAGAGAATTGTATTTTGAAATGGAAAATTGCCAACATTTTCTTTACTGACTCTATACCCCTCTTATTCCCCTTTCTTTTCTTCCAAATATCAGGCCAAGGCATTCTAGAAGAAAGTGGAAAAGTTACAAGTGGGTAGTTTGAAAAGAGCAGCTAGCTTCTGAAAAGTGAATCCTCCATCTACATTTTTCTTAATATAGTCTCTCTGAGCAGAAAAAGAGGAAAGGAGACAAGCATCTTTGGAAGTACCCAATCTTCTCCAAGGACACTGTGGTAGTAAGTCATTTCAAAACTTTCAAAATACAGACTCTGGTAAGCAAAGAAAAGTTTAGCCAAGAACTTATCCATTAACTAATGCTAAATTAAGCCTATGTCACACACCTGTATAGCACTGATTACAACTTCAGTAACTTGAGCAGAGAACTACTGGAAAAGTAGAAGTTTCCATTCTGATCCTGTAGGTTCTCATCTGTTTTCCGGCTAGTGGAAGCCACATCCTACACAAAATGGTCAACTGGCAAGCTTAAAGGAGGAACCCAGTCATTCAACAGTCTCCATATGTCCCACAACTTGCACAGGCCCAAACAGTGTGAGGCACACACCAAAACTGGCATGGCCCACAGAGCAAACAGAGCAGCGCTACAGACACAACCAGGTTCTGCTGATGTTTCTACAGCTTTGGCTGCAGTTTGAGTCACCGTGACATTCACACTAACACCCCTTGTCAACAGGTTTGAAGGCACAGAAAATAAGTCTTTGGTACATCACTTGAAGATTTTTCTGTATGTAGGGATTTTAAAGCTGTGGGTGCATTTTCACCTTTAATGACAGTCAACATATACAGACCAGTTTTATTTAGGGAGTTACATTGGCAAGAAATCCCAGTCACTGATCTGGTTTCTCTGTAGAAAGAGAAGATGAGCAGAAGAAAGGAGATGTTACCAGTAAACTTCTGGTTTTTACAGAATATTAACACCATCCTTAAATCTGTCGTGATGAAAAGTGTTATGTAAAATTATGTATGGTATAAGACCACTAGAGGGGAGTAAAGTAACTTAAAAGTGAATGTTTCCTCCACTTGGTTTTGCTGTACAAATTGCGTTTGCACATGTTAATTAACAGCTATAGTAAAACCAGAGTATTAAAGAATTGCATTTGCTTAACATTCTAAGCAAAGTTGATTAGATAATTACAGTATTTCTGTACCATTGTCCCCTCTCACTAGGCTGCAGGCTGACAGGGAACATTCGTCATCTGGATGAAGCCAGAACACCAGGGATGGCGTTCAGCCAGAACATTTGGCAATAGACATGAATTTCTTTACTTGTATTCAGATTTACAAAGAAGCAATGCTACATGATGGAAACAGACTCATTTTATCAAGTGTGAAAAAGGCACCGGGCTTAGAAGCCAGCTCGGTAGGTAAGCGTGTACCAGAGGCAGGAAAACAAGAACCTTGGTTCTCACATAGGTCACTGCCCAAGTCCACACAACAGTGAAATATTTACCCAAGCAACAAGAATAGAGACAGAAGCACGATTAATTTGGAAGCGTGAAGTACTCTGCATCAGAATGCTGGGTGAAATCTCACTACAGCTGCAAGTAATGTGCTCCTGTATCACTGCCAGGTTGCCATCATCTCCATTGTAACCCGTCTACACTGTGGGCGACAAGACCGTGCAGTGAATCTGCACAAAAGAGCAAACGTTTAAAATAAATTTCAATGGGAAATCTTAGCAACTCCCACAGAACAAAGGGAAACATGAGAACAGAGTTCCAACAGCAGAAGAATGGCTTTGACAGCAAATTTTAAGGATGAATGACTGAAATACATATATGTGACTGTGTATCTCAATACTTCTGAAAGTATACCCAGCTTGAGATTTTATGAGAAAAGGGATACTATACAGTAGTAAGCAGATCTCCGAACTTCAGTGGAAAGTACCAACTACAAAGTAAAACAAGAGGTAAAGGTGTAGCAAGATACGAAATTCCAAAGGTGTTAAGGAAAGCCTGGGAACGCAAGCAAGCCAGAGTTCTCCTTAGTTGTGTATCCACAGGTTGGATTCAATCACAGCAGTCTTGAGAGGCTTTCACCATCAGAGAGAAGGTGTCTTGCAGAGATTGCAGTAATTCTGCAGAAGAACAATCAGTTGAACCAGTCTGAAAACTGTCAGGCATGGTAGGACCAAGACTGTTTGGTTTAATTTTTTTCCGTTAACCATTTGCTGTCCTTTGGGCTCTTTCTACATTTGCATGCAACAACAGACCTATACATCTTAAAAGCCGATTTATGCAAAAAAGTGTTACTTAAGTGGAAGCAGTAGTTTTTAAACATGACATAAAAGAAATCCCTATTCTATGTCCTTTGTATGTCAGAGAAGCAGTAATGAGCTTAAACTGCAGCAAAAGAGCTCAGGTAAGACACAAAGGGAATGGGGAGGCAGCCTTCCAGCAGTAAGGATAATAGTGGAAAGGATTTGCCCGGGCAGCTGTAGAATCTCCATTACTGGAGATCTTTCAGAACACATCGGACAAACATCTGTTAGGACCAAGATCAGCATAGCTGATCCTGCCTTGCAGCAGCAAAAGAGACTGCATGACCTCTTTAGAAAGGCAAAGGTGTAAGAGACCTGTGACACTGTCTAAATTGCAATTCCTTATTATCATGAATCAAATAACACATGAAAAAAATGGTATCTGTCACTCCGGAGAAG
The DNA here is from genome assembly GCA_013398295.1 of Chionis minor. NCBI lineage: Eukaryota > Metazoa > Chordata > Aves > Charadriiformes > Chionidae > Chionis > Chionis minor. The sequence goes on from VZSF01004641.1 coordinate 704,414, forward strand.
AAATTCATATAGATGAATTTATTTCCCACCAGCAAAGGCTGAACAAGAGGATGGGGGGAGCCACACACACCTCTTAAAACAACATGAAGCTCAAAGAATGAAAAAAAAAAAAAGTCCACGCAAAGCCAAAAAGAAATAGAGTCCACGATTAAAATGAAGAAAAAAAAAGTTACAGAGAGGCTAAGTGCAAAGCCAGAGAAAAGAAAATTGACCAATATAAAGACAAATTAAAACTTTTTTTTTAAAGTACAAAGGGATAAACCAGACCAGAAGAGAGGACAAATGAAGGAAGTATAAAAGCACAGTAAAGCCATCAAATAGAAAGAAAAGGTAATTTAGTGGTTGAAGTACTAGTCAAGGATTTAAGAGACCTAGTTTTAATTCCCTGTTCAGGCTTCCAACTTTCTGAGCAAGCTACCTAACCTCTCATGGCCTCGGTTCCTACTCATATAACTATTCTTGTGCACAGCAACTTGCTGTGATAGGAGATAAGGTTTCAGATGGGCATATGTGTCTACCAAAAATAAAGAATGTGGAAATTTAAATCATTTATGCAGGACATATTCTTAATATTTTTTTATTAATAGCTACAGGTGTTCCTCATTCCAGCTGAAAGAGGCCACTAAAGACCCGAGCTGAAACACTAGAATTTGAGACCAATAATTAATATATTCGTTACTCAAAATATTACTCAAAACATGCAGGAGTTAGACAAATCCTGTGCATTCCAGTTTGGTACTTCCCATATAAGCATCTTATGCATAATTAACTATATAAAGGGTATTTAAGATTTACATAAAATGTAAAATTTAATTACCATTTAAATGTAGTATGAAAAAGTCACCTCAGAAATAGCTTCTGTTATTTCATATTAAGATATTGATATAGAGTGATGCATTTTTACAAAGAGTCTGTTCTGAGCAGGAATGCTCTAAGCAGACATACTATACCTGCAAGATAAATCAGCTACAGAAAACATAAATAACAAGCATACAGCAGAGAAAAGAGTACCGCTGCATTCTGCTACTTTGGGGGCGGGGAACTAAACAAAGTTCAAGCTAAATAGTGCTGAGCCGCAGCATCACTAGAACAAAATCAGATCTGGCTCCTACAGTGTAAATGCAGTATTAAGACAAGGAACCATCTGAATCAAAAAGACGTAACAGCAGGTAATGAAGCCTTGAATCAAACAGGTAAGTTCTTTCAGCACTATAACCTAGTGGGTGAAAATACATGACAAACTTATTTTTAAGATACTCATTTAGTGGCTCTGTTACACTCTTGGCTTGACGATGCAAGTCCAGCCACACATATTGCAACACTGCATCCTCCTTTCTGACTGGTGTCAGCTGTCCAACTTCAGGAGCTGCCACCCCTTATGCTAGCCAGTTATTGCTTCATTCTTTCCTACTGACGTTCGAAGGAGGGCTGAGGAATGCTTTTGACTAGAAGTTGTTGATTCTTGGGCTAAATATCTCCTTGTTCCTCAAACTTTACTCACCAGGGAATGATTGCTGCTGTTTGGGGATGGATCTTCCCTCCAGGCCTCTGCAGTTGATTCTCTTTAAGGAAAACTTAAAATCCGTTCGGGAGCTTTCTGGAAGTCATCAGTGCAACAAGACACACAACAGACATTAAGTGAGCAAGGATCTCATTGAATCTCTACCTACCATCCACCTTCTCACATGCGTTGCCATTTTGGCCACTGAAGTTAACCAGTACTGTGATGTGATACAACGGAAACAGCAACCAAATCCAGCTGGGCACCTCGTGTCTGCGTTTAAATATTCTCCCTTTTACTAGATGGGACTGGAAAGTTCCCCCCTTCCCCCCCTGCTCTTGCCCAGAAGAGAGGAAGGACACCCACAAGAGAACCTTTTCTCACACCAGGTTACGGACTCTGCTGAAGAAAGCTCCCCTGGTTTCCTCGCTGTAGCTGGGATCTGCCGCACCCTCAGCTTTCTCCAGAGCAGTCAGTAATGCAGAAGAGCCCTTCTCATCAGTATGGAACCCCAGCTTCTAAATTAAATACATAAAAATCATCCGCTGCTCAAAGCTTTAGCAGGACTAGGGTCATTAAGGAGTTCATTCTGCACTGAAACCACTGAACTTTTAAACACAGGAAATTTTTTTAAAACTACAGAGAAATGACAGTACGAGTTATGCATAAAAACACTGAACAAGGCAACAGAATTAAAATTAAATATACTGTAAAAAAGGTAGGTTTTAGGAGAATTTTAAAAGCAGTTTGCACACTGGCATTGTGGGGAGCAATTACAGAGAATCTCTCGAACCCACCTCGGGTGAAGGATTACTTGGAAATGCATGTTTGGTCCACACCAATGAGAGGACAAGCCCTGGGCCGCTCTGTCTGAACTGTCAGGGATGTCCTACAGGACACTCCATCTTTACTTTTACAGACGCAGGCTTTCTTCAGCTGGGAAAGGTTTCTGGACAAGCCCAAGGAATGAATTTATCTGATGTACTGGTTTAAACACTTGTACAAGTATGTCTCATGCAGGAATAAATGTGCTTCTTTTTTACGCTATGCCATTTGGGAAAATGTTTAACCCAAAAATGCAACTCATCAATAAAAAGAAAGAGCCTCCACGTGGGGCTTAGAGGACAACTAGTAAAAGCTTTCCCCTGCAGACAAGGCCACAGCTATTTCCTCAGCTAAGAGCTCGGAATTTGGCCCTTGAACTTAACCGCTGCCCATGTTTGTTTAGGCACAAGTGGTCTCTCGTGGCCTCAGTTTGCTCCCACTGACGAGGACAAATCCCACCTTCACTAAAGAGGAAGTGGGGTTGGATTTATGGGCAACATTAGAGGCCACCAAGAAATTCAGAAGTCTCTCATCAGATCACCCAAGAGTCTCGAGTCACAAGCCAGTCCTGCATACGAAGAGCTGTAATGCATTCTGCCTTGCCAGTTGGCCTGAAATATAAACAGGCAGGATGGTTTTGTAAAGGAAGTTAAACACATTTTTCTTCAGAAGATTTGTTGAATCTTGTACTATTTTCCTCTTAAAACCGAAGACTGTCAGACTAGACTGTGCTGTTCGACTCAAAGACCAAATGAACAACCTTACAGCAGTTAAATGTTGTTACGTATCAGAGGCATCATTTTTGAGAGAATATTCAGTCTTTTTTCTTCTTCTTCTAATATCATAGAACAATAGCAAGCAAAACCTTTTTGTTTACATCTTCTGTATTACTGTTCTTGTGAAATGCTGGCCCATAACCATACTGTTAATTCCACAAGTACGATTTAATCACACCCTGTGTAAGCAAACAGCAAACCGCCTCTTTCCCTCACCGGATCACTAGAAATGAAATGCCATCCCAAGGAAAACAAAAACATCTAGATTTCGCAATTGCTTCAAAATGTAAACAGGTATTTAAAATAGAAGCCTTCTAAGCACCAGGAAGAACATTGGTACATTTTCAATGTACAGTTATAACCTATGCTATTTTAAGGAACACCTGCAAAACACGGTTATTCCAATTCATACCTTTCTTCTACCCAGTACAAACTAGTTTTTGCTGTATCAAAGGGAAGAATACTTGAAGTTTGATTTGTTACAGTAATTTAATGAAAAAACACAAGTATTTTTGCTTCTATTATGGGGATGCACACAGAAGCCTAAATGGGATCCTTCAAAATGGAAAAGTCAATTAAAATTCTTCAAACAAATCCTAAACCATCCCTCATTGAGCTCTGAAATAACTTTCAAATCCATTTAAAAAGATTACAAGTTACAGTAGCTTTTAGATAAACATTGCACTGCAAGCTAAACTTATTATAAAAATAGATTCTATTTAATAAATTCGTATAAAGTACACTATAAACAATTATGAAAGTGTTATTACAAAGGTAAACAAAAGTCTGCATTAATATTTCAAGTAACTTTATAGAATTTCTTCACGTAACACTCAAATTGTGTGATAATGAAATGGCATGGTAGAACAGGTCTTCCCCAATCCTCACACTTTTATTTAAATATCAAGTCATTTTTCTTCCTTCAAACAAGGAATCGCTGGTATTGGTTCAAGTTAGAAAGTGGGCTACCAAAACCACTATCTTGCTGAAGAGACTGGGGATCCCACACCATTTTTTTCCAAGCATTTGTTGCAGCATTTTCCAACATTTGAATCTGGCAATACATTGAATTGTGTGACAGGGGAATTCGATTTGTCTGAGTTGAGGAATGAAGTATGCTCGGGGTTTGTTACCAGGTGGCCTCTACTGTAAACTTTAGTGCTGCTTTTTGTGCTGAGAGTTTTGCCTTTACCATTAGTAAGGTCTCTCCAAAAAGCAACATTTTCATCTGCAGGGGAAAATGATGACCTGATGCAAGGAAACTCTTCACAGCACACGGTATCTACTTGCACATTAGTACTGGCTTTTTGTTCAGGGTAAAAGACAGGCATATCGCTACAATCCAGATGCAGGCTCCCATTCACAGAACTCCATTCACTGCAGCTTCCTTCATCCCTTTCAGGAGTTTCTTGACAATCAAATTCCTGAGTTCTTTTAGATCTAGTTTTCCATTTTCCACGTGACTGGACGCATTTGTCCTCCTTCAAGGCCGTTCTTCCATTCTTGCTCTTAAGTATATGATGAGTTGGCCCAGAGATGGTACAGCCATTTGTAAAGCTGGGTGCATGCGTATTTCCTAATGTTACTTGAAAGCCAGGTGGAGGAACATTCTGATGTGCTACATTACTAGCAGCACACAAGAGTCCTTTGTCTACATTTCTGATGGGGCTGTACTTTTCTCTTGGTCCATCTTCACTTGGATAAAACTCTGGCAGAGCATCTCCTGAAGCACCATCCAGATTTTTAGAGTTATTCCCGTTCTGAATACCTGAAGCCACTGTTTCATGAACTGTATGTCGAGTTTCAGCCTGCACTGCATCAAACTGCTGTCTCAAGTCACGTGGTACATGTTTCTGAACAACTTTATCACTGGCTTTTTCAGTAATGCTTTCGCCACATGATTTATCTTCCATATGATTTGTCCTAGTCTGAAGCATACGATCTCTTTTTGAGTACTCAACTCCAGGTGGTAGATCAGAATTTAAGAGCAGAGCTAGGAGAGGAAGGAAGGAAGGAAATAAATTAATTGAAGGAAATTAAAGAAATTTAAGAAATTAAGGAAATTGAAGAAAAACTAGGTTCTCGTTTGTTTTTTAAATAAAGAATTGCAGGCATTGACAAAATAAGCAGCTTATATTTACATTTCCATTAGCAAGCTTATATATAGATAATGCTTCACTTTCCATCTGCATTTTCATTACCACCTGCATTAAATTGATGCGATCAAGAAGCAAACAACTATGGAATCCAACATACCTGAGCGGGTAGATTTGCTTTCGGGAATGTGTCGAAGAGGTGTTTCAAGTCCTTTAGCCATTGTAGCAAGCTTACTGGCAGCATTCATTATTTTCTTTTCAGCTCTGCCAAGAATTGCAGAACATGAAAAAAATAAATTAAAGTTTAAGGTTGATTCCTTTTCAACTCTGCATGTTACTTCAAGGTAACATTAGCAAGAGCCAAAGAATACTGAAAAGACAGTGACCCCTGCCAATCTGAGCAGACTGGCAGGACTTTAAGTCAGACACCGTTTGCTCCAAGGTGGGCAAACACCAGACAAACATCTACACACGTCTTTCAAAAGCAACAGTAATTTCCAAACGTACTTGAACTTACCCTTCATGTTTCCCATTATCAGTAAGAAGTTGCTGAAGGCATGTCAAATAGTATCTGCGCATTTTCCGTGCCGTCTCTTGGCGCTCTCTTAAAACTTCGGCTTTAATCATTTCAGCAGCTCGCTCCTTACTTTCACGGATATAACAGAGCATATCACCTAAAAGCACACTTCATTAGTATCAGTTCTGCCTCAGAGGGGGTTAAAAAAAAAAAACCACCACCACAAACTGGTATTATCTAGCAGACCTGGAGCAAGCCATTGAGAGCCTGGAGTTACTTGTCAACGTTCCACCCAAATCCTTGTGCCAAGTGTTGCCTATTGCATAAAACACCACTGAAGACCAGGGAAGGTCAATATGAAGCATCAGACAGGAATTCAGTTGTCCAACTCTGCATCTTCAGCAGCAATAGAAAACACTAGTCACAGGGATTCGGAAGGAATGTTGGCTGGTAAAATGCAGGTCTAGGATTTCTTCAAGGGCAGCGCAGCTGGCCTTTGGGGAGCTGCTGCGCTCAAGTAAGTGCAGCACTCAAGTAAGACTTAACCCTCTTTCCTCAGCCAGAAGATTGCCGATTAAGCCAGAAGGCAGGATACAGCAGAAGAGAAAAGCAGATTAGGTTGCAGTGTAGGTAGATTGTTTGCTGGAGAAACAAGATCAGTTCTCAAAGTACACTTTACCACTTTAAAAGGCATAATACAGTGCAACAAGACAAGGATGGCATAACAAGGCTTCAACCCATCACAATTAATCTTGTCCAAGATTATGGTGACAATTCCATTTCTCACTCTAGTAAGAAAAAGTGTACTTATGCAATTTGGCTGTCAGGTTCCTGTGCAAGTTGGCTGAAGGAGGCAGTAGCGACAAAGTAAATTATTTTGCTCTCCTAACTTTTTAGCTAAGACTTTAGTACTTACACTTAATCTTGCTCACAGCTTTAATGTACTGAGCTCGCATTTCTTCCAGCCCTTTCACAGAGTCACAAGATGCACAAGGTTTTGAGACGCTTCCTTTTGACAGTGACCTAAAATGCACATAAGCCACACTACACTACATAAGAAAAGCAGCTCATATCTTACAAAAATAATCAGTTTGTTTAGATACCTTTTTTTTTTTTAAATACCTTGGTGGTGTTCCCAGGTCTTTCAGTTTAGTCTTCATCTCAGAGTTTTCTGCAATTAGAGCTTCTAGAACCTTCTTATTCTCTATTAAAAAAAAAGTGATGAATCATAATTCACTGCACTTCTCTAAATTCAAGTTGAGTTCAACAGAAGTTATTGCATAAACTGCTGTCTCTGGTATGAGAGCTCAATGTCACAAAGCATCATCAGCTGTTGCAGTAACAAGCCCATAGGAATCAATCACAATACACTCTAACGAAGCCTGAATATAAAAGTAATCTCATAGAGTAATTAAATGAGCTTAATGCCTTCATATGTCATTACTAACACTATGCTGGAGGCAAATCTTCGGATACAGCAAGTGTACATGTAGAGAAAGGTCATGAAAAAAATAACAGGGGCTGTTTTGACAAACATTGGAAAAGAATTATTAGTTTGTAGATTAGCAGTTTTGTCTTCTTTGCAGTGGAGAGCTAAAGGATAAAACTTACTTAGTTCTGATTGGGGGTGGTGGTTTTTTGTTGTTTTTTTCTATTTAACCAAAAGCCAGTATTACAGAGCAAGGCTGGACTTCCATGCTGAACTCTGTTCAATGCTACTAAGAAGCATATAAATATTATAATGAGCCAGCACAGAGAATGAGAACAGTGAAGCTGAAAAAGCCCAAACCATAGGTCTTCAAGCTGCTACTGAAGACTGTTGATCATGGCATACAGACAGCCCACCTGTGGGTCATCTCCTGAAAGTTAAAGAACCTTAAAACCTATTTATTAGCTATCTAAACTAAGCAAATGACAAAAAAGGATACAGGTATTTACCACAGCTTGAAGAACTGATAGATAAACTTTGATAGACCCATAGAAATCAACAGTTAATTACTAGCTTTCCTATTTTAAGAATGAAAACCGACACGAATTGAAAACCTACACTGAATGCTGGAGATGCTTCCACCGCACCCAGTCACAGCAGTTCTCACATGAACCATGGCCTAAGGAAAACAAAGGCTGTCAACACACAACAGAAGGCATGTCTTACTAAAGACAAGTCCTCCTTCTGGAAGAATCAAGGAGAAGCTGAGCCCTGGGAAAGGCACAGACAAGTTTGGCTTTCTTCCTTCTCTAGGACGATGCACAGAAAAGCAAAAAAGCAAGCAGCCACCCTGGGATAGAGAGAAGCAATTCATGGCCTTCAGAGATCCTGCTTTGTGGTCTGAATCTCACTGGGAGCAGTTGAGAGCTGTATCCATGATGACCCTGGTGACGGCAGTAGCCTCTGTTTTCATTAAGAGACCTCCTATTATTCAATCTTTCATTCAGCCCCCAAAGAAGTTGACACACTATATAGCTGTTAACAAAATAGCACAGAAATAATATTACGCAAATCTGTGCAACTTACCCACCTGCCCTTGCTCACACACCTGCAAGCTGGCAAAAACCTCTCTCTTACAAATATACAGCATTTTACTCGTTCTCACCGAGCATAAAATTTATTAGAGCAGGCAACTGAGACTTTTCACTAAAAGAAAAGAAAAAACATGAAAAAATCCCACCTCACACAACACACACAAACTACAGCCTTTGGCAAGCAAGACTATTTAGTCACTTGCTACAACCTACTACCTCACACCTGATCTCCCCAAGCTGACTGTTTGCCAAATCTGCTTACACAGTGACATTTTACTGAGGCATGCTCAAACAATCCCACAGTTCCTGACCCTCAGGGTGCAGTTTGAGACCTCTCCTGTACCAGAACCTTCGGCAAGTCTAATTCTTGCCATGCCCTAAGGAGAGCCTAAAAAAAAAATGCCCTGAACAGTACTGTGCACAGCTTCAACTAATTAACACACTGCAGGGAGAATGATCCTTTTATTCAATCACCAACATGTTTTCCTTCAGAAAAAAACATAATTCTCTTTGTTCTGCTCCTTAAAACAAATGCCTCTACTGACTTCAATACAGCTGACTGAGGGGACAGAGTTCCTCAGATACCGACTGAATGGGAACTGCGCTCCACGTGGTACATTATGCTCAAGGAGGAAAGAAAAAGTTCTTGAGCACAGGAATGAAGTAGAGCAGGCATTTCCCCTACAAATCCTCTCAGAAATAAACCTAGACTAAAGGAATTCTTGCTGCTCTCAAATAGAAGAATCAATAAAACTTCCTCTGAGTGAAAAGCCCATCTGCAGGGCCCATAAAGGGAGACCCAACAGGAGTAGTTACAGGTACGGCAAAGGAGGTTGATATGCCGAAGACTTTTAAGGCTCGATAACCTAGATTTTACTATGGCCAGAGACTTATAATAACTTAAATAAAGCAATAAAGGATGAAGTCTATTATCCTGAAAGGACCACAGATGTACATGATGCAACAGCATCTACAATAAATGCAGGTATCGCTATCAAGTCAGATAGTTAGTACTGCAATCAGCTCAACTGCTGTCCAAGTTTTACCACCAGACACTATCAGTCTGTTCACAGAAGGTGACACAGATACTGAGAATGCCAAAAATAAGACGTTGGACAGCAAAGAGAAGGCAATCACAACAAAACAATGCTACCCCACAGCCAGCAGGGTGTGTTTTAAACAAGAACACTGGATAACACCACTAAGGAATCAGCAGCAGTCTCCTAGAACAGCACAATCTCAAGCAAATTACTTTGCATCATCTTCTACCATCACAAATAGCTTCAGAAAAGCCTTATTTGCATACTACAGGCCATCCTTTCAGTGACTCTTCCAAAAACACAGTGGATATTTCATATCCATTATTGGTAGAGACAGTCATCACATAGGAATGAAAGATTTAAGAACTAAAGACCTTTTCCTCAGTCATCTGTCCTGTATTTCTCATTTCAAAGTGACAAAACAAATATCTTGATTTAAAAGGCGAAGACACTAAATAAAACCTGCTTAAAACCTACTTTATGGTTTACAAAAAAAAAAAAAAGAAAATAAACAGAACTACAGCTTCAAGCTATTGTTAACTGCAGGAAGGTACAAAAAAACCTGGTCAATGGGTTACTACTGTCGGTGCCAAGAGGAAGCAAGCAACATTTCAGGCTGCTCTGCTCTTTATACTCCCACTATGAGGAGATGAGTATGTGCACAGTAGCAGTACAGCCCCAAAGGCAGCTGAGGACCTCCCTGACGCATATACATTTATAAGTATATGTGTGTATGCACACACATGCATTATCTGTATCACCTTCACGGGCAACAGGAGCCATACGTACACATATTCAAAGAACATCTGCAACGTGTTCGGTTTTCCTCTATTCTTTTCCGGATACACAGGAAAAGAGCACTAAAGCAATAAGTAATGCTTAAAGCCAAGAGGGTGGGGGGTGGTTCTTGGGGGCACCGGTCAGTTTGAGGCATTTTGTTGTGAGGGGTTTGGTTGGTTGGTTTTTTAAGTATGTACACACACCCATTCCAGCCACTGAAAATTAAATGATGCAACAGATGACTCGTGTAGCCAGCAAGGCAGCTATTTAAAGTTGTCTTTAGGTGACAGACAATCCTAACCTTGGATTTGCTCTGACTTAGCTTCATGTTCCTTCACAGCAAGCTGAAGATGTTTGCGGGCTATCTCCAGCTCTTTTTTCAAGTCCTGGCACACAGTCTCTCTTTTTTCAAGCTCCTGGAAGCAGCGTTCACAGCAAAAAACTTCCTGAGACCCAAGGTTCCTTTTTCTACATTTCTGACCTGTAACAGTAATTGCTAAAAGTTATATATCAACCACAGGACCAAAAAACCACAATCAAGTCCAACCTTACTATTTCCAGTACTCAATCTTTCTCTTGCTGGAAAGCATATAACACATTAGTCTAATTAAAATAATCACAAGAGGCTGGAACCCTGTTATAGAAGGTGCTGCAGCATCTATCAAGTTGTTGAGCCCTCACAGCCTCAATGCACTCACATTAGTGATGATTTGAAACTTCAGTCAGCAAAACAAAACTTGCAGGTCAAATTTTTTTTTTTTTTTTTTTGAAAAAGGAACAAAAATCCACAAAATACCAACAGCCAAGCAGGGTCTTTCAGAGTCAGCTGAAGGAGATTCTCCTAGTTGGGAAGCCTCACATGCGGCTGAGTCTAGTTAAGAAATTCACAAAGACTGGGCTACTTCCAGGAGAACGGCTGCTCCCTATGGCCAGGCCAGGGAGCTCTAGAGACAGAAGAGCTGCACTGCTTGTATTGTTTTGTGTTTTATAGATGGTTTGTTATTTTGGTGTTGAAGGAATTCAAGCCACACTATAGGCATAAAGCCAGAGACTCTCTTGGGTTTTCTTGCTTTATGTTTTTCAGTTGCATAAGAACTCAAACTAAACAAGAAGCCCCAGAGAGACTTCTGTGCCTCCCATAAAGTTTTTCCCCAGCTACACTGTCTCTAGCTTTGCCATAGTGCGTGTGACAGTTTTGGGAAGAACTACAGTGCTAAAGTATATACAGGGGGCAGGAGGGAAGGAAGGAAGGAAAAAAAAAAAAAAGAAAGGAAGACAGAGACACATCACCATGGAGTCAAATTCTTTTCAACTACATTCTTGATCAAAAGAATCAGAAAAGACACCATGCCAAGTAGTAAAAGAAGTAAGATTCCTGACACAATGATATATTTTACATGAATGCAGAATTCCTTGTCTTGTCTAATGTCAAGAGTAAGTAGTATAATTTGATCTTCAAAACTTTGATTTAGTATTACACGTTTACAAGACATAGTTTAGGCCATGCCCTGCTTATCATGATCAACACTGGCTTACTAATGAGCTGTTAAAACATTAAAGGTATTGGTGTTCATGTCCACAACCCCCAAAGAGTATTTACACCTGCAGCAGATACGGCAGCTATTTCTTTAGTCCTACAGAATGGCTTTAAAAAGCAGAAAGCTACTAGCATTTAATAAAATTAAGCCTCAAAGCCTAGCATTAAATCAGTAGGCTGACTTTAACATAGTACAGGATAATGCAACATTAAACAGCCTTACAGTCAGAAGAACTGCATCTTCCTCTGTTACCCACACAGTCATTAATTAACTAACTTTGCATTAGAGTCATCAATAAGACATCGACCATTGAAGACTACTAACAAGCTTAATTTGATGACACACAATTTGCCAGATTAAGAAAAGATCCCATACCTTTGTCTGTTCCAGATTCCTGCAAGGGTGGCTGTTGTTTTGGCCTCCTTTCTGCTTCTGCTTGGTGTCCAACATTGTACACAGGAGGTCTTGCTATGTCCTCAGCTTCTCCTTCACCATGTTGCAGGCAAGAGCATCCATCCTTACTTATGTTACTCAGATGATCTTCATATTTCTGTAATTGAAAAAACACTTCCTGAAAACCCAACACATAGCAAAAAACCCAGTGTTCCACACTGTCTTGAAGTAGATTAGTATGTTACACATAAAAACCAAGCAACCCTGGCCACCAAGGAGCTTTAAGTAATTGTAACAGGTGCTCTAAACCTGCAATAGAACTGTAGATTGCCACTTAAATCAGGAGGAAAATGTGTATTCTAGCATATAGAAGTTTTACTCAGTGTAATTCTCTGCAACAGGAGCACCTGGCTATCTTGAGTGTTATTTTGGAAATGTCAATAGCCTTTAACATTGCAGAACTATACAGTGTCTTTGAATAGTTTAAACTAAGTTTTTTTAAAAGGCGTCTCTAGCAGAAAAAGGGATTGGACCTCATTTAGGGTTTCTGCACAAATATGAGTAGTAGAGGGACAAGAAAATAATCTAGGAAAATGTAACTCATTTGTTTATTATGGTAGCATAAGCAAAGATGTTACTAAGAAATTACAAAGATTTCATTGGATAAGGTGGTTCAAGCCAACCAACATTTTTAAGTTAAAAGGCATATTAAAAACAGTTTACCAAGTGACATTCCTATCTATTACAGAAGATGTATCAAGCACAAGAAAAAAAACCCTTCCAATTCTCTTTACCATCGTGAAAATAACTCACAACAAGAAAACTTTAAAGGACCACTTCCTGAACAGAAACACATCACCGCTAAAAAACTGGGTAAAATTGTCACGATAAATCACTTCTTACTCATTTTCCCCTGTTGCTGCCTTTTCTTGAAAAACAAGTCAGTTTTTTTCTCTGTCCTATTCTTGGATAATTCCCCAGCTGCTAAATGCTGGGTGGCAATGGCATTTCTGGTGGGATGCTTCCCATAATCAAAAACTTATAAGCATAAGTACTGCAAAAAGAGGAATCTGCCAAAACAACACAAACAGAAGCTTTGGGACAGAATTCTTCTTAGTCCCAAATTCCTCTAGAAGAGGGTAGGATGTCTTTCCTCATTTGGGAAGGCACAATGAAAAGGATTTCCTAGAGCCACAATAAATTAAAGCAAGATTATTATTCCCAAGAAAGATCAGTTTGTCAGTTATTCAGTTCTATTACAGATACTTTGCTAAAAGGATGTTTTCATCTTTATTTTTTATCAAAAGGAAAAAAAAAATAACATGATCCACAATCACTAGCCAATCACCACTACAAACTGCTACATTTCTCAAAAAAAAAAAAAAGGCAACTATGCAAAATCTAAGATGGGCCTGAACATCAGAATGCACCCAAGAGGTCACAAGGAGCTTTCAATAGGCTCTCACACTTAAGATAGTGGATTCATCTCCTTAGTTTATGAATTTTAGCATTAAATTGTGACACTCCTAACTTGACCTTCTCTTTTTTAAAGAGTGAACATGTCAAAGCTATACCCATCCTTTCCCTTTTCACTTGCTAATGGTAGCTTTAGCCCTCTTTTACAGTTTTAAAGGACTATTATCAATGTTATCAAACGTTGGATTCTTTGACTCTCATGATTACATGGGTATTTTCTACTGGTAGAAAACAGGTACCAGTGACTTCTCAAAGATGTTTTCCGGTTGGCAGTTATAATTTACAGAAATATTACCTCTTTCCATTCTCGCTCTTTCTTTTCCAGTATTGTATAAACCGTGGTTCTGTAGGCCTTTTCTAAGCAAGCCTTCAGTTTGTCTTTGCATTGATGGCTTAGTGGAACATGAGTGTCAAAACACTTCTCCTTCCAAGAATGCTTACTATGTGTGTACTTGACTAGCTCTTCATGGATTTCACTCAACAAGTACTCAAGCTCAACCAGCGTCTTCTCCTCATACCGATTAATTTCATCCTGCAGTCTCTTTGTTTCCTGAGCCTCCCATTCTCGCTGCTTTTGGTCTAGTAACATCTTAATTTCCGCCTCTTTCTGAATGGAGAGATCACTCTTCTGCTTTGCAAGATCCTCCTTTGCTGTTGCAAGTACCTCTTTAATTCTGTTTCTGTGATCGTCTAAGAACGATCGGTAGTCTTTCTCATTTTGCTCTTGTATCTGCAGGATTTCTTCTTGCTTTTCTTTGTTCCACTGAGCACGGGCTTTGGCTAGTTCTGCTTTGATAGCTGCAGGGATTTCTTCTTTCTTTAGCTCCAATTCCTTCTTGAGAGAAAATACCTTTTCTTCAAGTTCTTTCATTCTTCGTCCAGACTTATCTGTATTCTCATATTCTTTCTTCCATTTCTCTTCAGCAGCTGCGAGAACTAGGGCTAACTGGTGAACACATAACACAGCCATTATAAATATATACATACATTTATATATACATGAAATACAACCCTGGGTCATTATCAATCTATTGGAGAGGATTTTCAAATTATTTAGTAAAAATATAATCCTGTATAGGCAAAAAATGAATCAGAACCAGAGTACACTAGAAACATCTTTTCTTAATGATTCCCCACCTACATCTATGTTCATTCCTCAGTAATATATGGGATTTGGGAGATTGAACTGTTTATTAATACACATATACAAGTATTTTAGGCTACCTGCTTTGCTGCAGTCTCTTGTGTTCTTTTTGCCCCGTTTTTCTTTTTCTGTCTTTAAATTTACTTTGTACTCTTTGAGGTCTGCTAATTCTTGCAGCCACCTGGTACAAGCTTGGGTTAAAGCTTCATCTACCTATAAGCCGATTAAGAAAAGCCTACTTCAATCACCACCACCAAATACATTTTTATTGTTACTTTCATGCAGCAGACAAAGAACAGACTTCAATTTGGATTGCCTGCATTCACAGAAGTTAAACGAATCAGACCAGCAGCATCTGATGCACTTTGTGATGCAAAAGTGATACCAAAATGATGAATATTAAATTTACTTTTCTTAACAAAATAAGTATAAACTCTAAGTGGGTTTTGCTCAGTTCCATTCAAAACTCCTGCAAAACTTGTCCGACTGTGTGAAAAACTAATAGCTAGAAAAAACAAGTTACATGCTATAGCTTCTGCACAACTTTTTTTTTTTTAAAAGATATCAAATATAGTAAATATCAGCTACTGAACTTAAGAGAAAGTGAGTGGAAGAGAACACTTTTTTTCCTTTACTGACTTAATTGCACATGGCAGTTTCACAGACTCCAGGTAGACAGAACAATTATTTGTTACCTGGCTGGCAAGATTTTTACAGTATTTGTTTTCCAGTTCTATTTCAAATTCTTTTAAGGCCTCTTCAGAGGCCGTATTTTCTTTCAGAGCCTTCTGGATCTGCAGCCTCTGGTCTTCAACAATCCCTTCTAACTCTTTAGTTGAAGCTTCATCCACAACTGTTACTCGCTCAGTCTGGATGCTGCAGTCATTACATTCAACTCTAGTTCTTCTCATTTCTTCCAGCCTACTTTGCCATTCTCTCTCTATTTTTGCAAAGAGTTGTTCTTTATTCTAAGGAAAAAAATATTTTTTAAGAAAATCTCTCCAGTGACCAAGTAACTAGAATTTCACTGGTATTTAACAAAACTCCATTTACACCAATAATCTTCCCTAACAGGAGAAAAGAAAACCCATGTTCAGCGAACAGAGAGGTTGGTAAAGAACAAGGTGGTTTTTCTTCCTCATCACAGCTTTCTTCTACAGGACAGGATAAAGGGCTTTTATATGATAATTGAATGAAACAATAGGAAGTGTAACCACCCACCCAGGGATCAGGATGGAAAACTCCCAATATATTACCAGCTGTAACATTCAGGACATTCTGCACACTACTTTTCAAGGCCAAGGGGTATTTTTTTTCCCCAAAATCTTAAGTGTGCGTAACACCTACTGGCTTCTTCAGAAGCTCCTAAAAGTGACAGATGCTTAAAAGCCACTTGACTTCAAATGGCAGAATAACAATGCATAGGTCTCTCTATATAGAAGTTCTCCTTCTGAAAATAAACAAGCCACCCCCAACAGAAGAAAAAGGAAATTTGAAATCCCCTGGATTAAGTTTCACACCTCTTTTTCTTCCTTCTCCCAGTGAACTCTGGCTAATGCAACTTTCTCTTCAACCTGCTGTTCTTTTTCTTCCATCCACCGCCTCTTTGCTGCTATCATAGAACTGCTGTGTTTCTCTTCAAGCTCAGTCCTCAGAAGGTTTAGAGAGTCTTCCTTTTCTTCTAATAACTGTTTCTTGAGCTGGGCCAAAAAAAAAAAAAAAATTAAGCGTTCTCCAAAGCATAGCAAATTGCTCTGGTACAAAGTGATGAGACTGCATGAGACACATGATTAACTGTCTAGAGCCTGTGCACTAATCTTACTGATGACACCTGGACAAGAGACTCGGCTCTCAAAAGAAGGAGTTTTAAGGCATGATATTAGAGGTTATTATAGGCTATAGCTCTAACATAAGTTTTTTTATCAAGGTTCTTTATTCCCAGCATAGTTTGAGCTACATTTCTACTGTACTTGCTTAGCAAGACAGTTGACCTACTTGAGTCACTTCACACTGATACCTTGTGAAAAGCAAAGTTTTAAATCAATATAGCACTCTGAACTCATTATTACTTAAAAAAACCACACAGTATTTTCAGATCAGTTTTATATAGGGAGAAGAAAACTTGTATTATTGTTCAGTTTTTTGGAAAATGTCTCATGAATGTAAAACCTCTCACTGCTGATTGACCAGTCCTCGAGAGTCAAAATTATGAAAGCTGAAAATGCATAGCCATTGGAAAGGGTAACTTCTACAATATTTTAAACCCCAGGAGACAACAGCAGATTAATTTAACAGCTAATATGTAACATGTATTAACTTTCTGATATAGCTGCATCTCTTCCAAGTATCCGAGTAGAAACCCATTTCCTAGCAGAAAGCCAGCGGCATCCTGGGCTGCATCAAAACAGTGTGGGGAGCAGGTTGAGGGAGGCGAGTCTCCCCTTCTACTTTGCTCTGGTGAGACCCCACCTGGGGTACTGCATCCAGCTTTGGAGTCCTCAACACAAGGACATCGACCTGTTGGAGCAGGTCCAGAGGAGGCCACAGAGATGATCAGACGGTTAGAGCACCTCTGCTATGAGGACAGGCTGAGGGAGTTGGGATTGTTCAGCCTGGGAAGGCTCTCAGAGACCTTACTGCAGCCTTCCAGTATCCTAAAGGGGCCTACAAGAAAGCTGGAGAGGGGCTTTTTACAAGCGCATGTAGTGATAGGACAAGGGCTAATGGCTTCAAACTGGAAGAGGGGAGATTCAGATTAGATCTCAGGAAGAAATTTTTCGTGGTGAGGCACTGGAACAGGTTGCCCAGGGAAGTTGTGGAGGCCTCATCCCTGGGAGTGTTTCAAGGCCAGATTGGATAGGGCTTGGAGCAACCAGGTCTAGTGGGAGGTGTCCCTGCCCATGGCAGGGACTTGGAACTAGATGATTTTTAAGGTCCCTTCCAACCTAAACCATTCTATGATTCTATCTTCCTCAAACAATTACAAAGTTAAATATGCTTATGGATATTACATGTTAAAAGAGTTCTAAAATTATATGGTTTACAGGTATTTCTATTAGTACCTTCTCTTCCTTCAGCTGCTGCTCGCGCTCAAATTTCTGCTTTAAAGTAGCTTCCAAGGTGTCCTTCTCCCCACAGACTCCAATGTAACATTCCTTCACTGCAGTCATCTCTCTATTCAGCTCCTCTATGTTAGCCCTTCACAGGACAGATTATTTGTCAATTAGTCTTTACACTCACAGGACAGCAAGTTTGCTTTTAAAAAAAGTGTAACTAGTACTGAAGGCTAAACAGGAAATGTGAGTTTCAGTAAAAGTGGAAAAAAATAGTAAGTCTTACTTTAACTGCGAGATTGCCTCTTCGTAAGTTTGAATTAGCTGCTGTTTTTCTGCAGCATACCTCTCTGTCAAGTCTTTCTCAAAGTGTGCTTTTGTATCCTCATGATGTTGCTGATAAGTTCTTTCACACCTACAGTTTCAAGACAGGAAAATAAAGCTACCTAGGTTTTTCTCCCCCCATTTAAAATGAGGTTCAGTTTGTCCTTAAGCAAGAAACTAGCTTTCTAATGCTGACCTCTCCTTGTACCAGAGAGCTGGCACAAGATTATACATGCAGGTTAGGAGTTCACAAGTGGAACTAGAGGGAGTTAACAGCCTTACCTATCAATGGCTTCTTGTTTATCCTGATCAAAATCCTGAACCATCTTTCTCATCTGACAGCAGAGGTCTTGATTTAAGTTTTTCAGTTTTTCCTCGTTTTCCTTCATTTCTTCGATAGTCGAAGCATGGTTCTGGACAAACAAGGGTCAAGTAACAGGCAGGTTGTAAAGAACCATTTTTCATTGCAGGTTTCAGCACAGGGGGTTGTGTAGTGGATTTTTTGTAACAATAAGCAGCATATCTCTCACCTTAACTTCTTGCAGCAAAGTTTCATTAGCCTTTCTGAGTCTCAGAACTTCTTCCTTAAGATTAGCAGAAACTGAAGGACTGGACAAATCATTCAGATTTTTGACAGGCTAAAAATAAATAAAATGAAGGTTGTTTTACAATCTTAATTGTAAAATTAAGATCTTTCAAGATACATATGATTTAGAAGTTGATGCTTTAAAAAAGTTCAAACTGTCAAAAATTTTACGTAGAAAAAATAAACAAAGGAAATTATTGCAGTGCAAGATATAACAGTATCACTGTTGTTCTAGATGAATTCTTGAAACTCACAGCATCACGAAGGTTTAAAGAAGCACACACTGGACAATGTGTTTGCAAGCTGAATGACTACCATCATCCCACAGAGTACACACTTCTCAAGCATATTATATTCCTATCCTACATTCAGGTCACAATGTATAGATTACAGGAGCAGATGTTACAAGTCTGATCAATTTATAGAGAGAAGTTAATAATGGGGTGGAGAGAGATGCAATATCAAAGAGATTCCTTGTTGATCAAATTACATGGTGAAGGCCCTCTAAAGGCAGTCTGTTTAATGTTCCATTTATGTAACCTAACGGTACTATCAGCTTTCTCAGAGAAATTAGATGGCCTCTTTGGCTATAGAAACTCTACTTTAACCAGTGAAATATAGTTCTGAAAAAAACATAGCAGCCATTAAGCGCTGTCAAGCAAGTAAGCCATCACATCCAAACTCACCTAATAAGGCCTATGCTGCCCAAGTTCTGCTATTCAGTTTGTTTCTTTTTCACCAAAGATACAAAACAAGGTATCATCCAAATGACAACACTTTCTTTAATATCAAAGACAGATTTACTTAGTTGCTATGAAAACTCAGTAAATTCTTTGGTCTGTTTTCATAAGGCATTTAAATGTTGGTTTCATGCACTAAAATCCAGTGCACCTTTACTTTTAAAAAAAAGCATAAAAGAACAAACCTCTGACTCTTTCGATGCTTTTTCTGCTTTCAACAACTGCTTGTATTCCTCTAACGTCTTCTGGCAATCTTTAAGATCATTTTGTAATTGAGTAATCTGATTTCTCTTCATTTTATTACTACTTAATAAACGTTCCATCTCTGCTTTTAATTCTACAATAATTTCATCTTTAGAGAGCTCTTTATCCAGGTCTCTGTTCTGTACTGCACTATTAGGGAAGACATAAC
Organism: Chionis minor; assembly: GCA_013398295.1. Lineage (NCBI taxonomy): Eukaryota > Metazoa > Chordata > Aves > Charadriiformes > Chionidae > Chionis > Chionis minor. The sequence continues at coordinate 724,138 of VZSF01004641.1, forward strand.
AAGTTCAGTATTTAAAAGAAAAAATATTTACCTGAAAGGTAGTGGCAGCAAAGAGAAGAGCAACTAATGCTACTAGAAATACAGACGTCTAAGAGGTAACAGTAAAAAGAAAGAACACGAATACCAGTCACACGCTTTTTCATCAAGTTGCAATTAACGTACAGAAAAGTTGTTCATTCAGTTGTTTCCCCAAAAGACTCATTCTCACGTGATGTGAGGTATTTTGAGACAACTCAATTGGTTGTTTTAAGAGACAGCTTTAGCATTAAGTAACTTTGAGCCTTAAGTTGTGCCAGGGTAGGCTTCAAGTGCATGTTAGGAAAAATTTCTTCACCAAAAAGGTTATCAAACATTGGACCAGGCTGCCCAGGGAAGTGGCTGAATCACCATCCCTGAAGGTATTTAAAAGACGGGTAGAAATCTTTGGGACATGGTTTAGTTGTGGTTTTGGCAGTGTTAGGTTAATGATTGGACTCGATAGTCTTAAAGGTCCCTTCCAATCTAGGTGAGTCTGTGAAAAAAGTATCCATGTGCATATAATTTATACATCCAAGGAACTCCAATATAGTGCCTACAAAACATGAAGATTCATTGAGCAACAATTAGGCATCCAATTTATATTGGTCCAGTTTACTGTTTCCCAGATTACCTGGCAACACAAACACCTACCAAATAAACTATATGTTGATCTAGTAAGGCCATCTTTTACACATAATTTGCATGATTTCATGAGGATTTTAGATTTTTCTTACAATAACAAAAAATACCAAAACACAAACGAACACCACACCACAAAAAAAACCCCATCACTCAATACCTGCAGAACTTTGGTTTCTTTCTGGTGATTTTCTTAATTCCCAAATCTACATAGGAGTCACCTGGATTCACATGTAGCTCTCCACCTGCATCATTCAAGAATACTCCAAGCTTGGCAGCAGATTCATACAAAGCTATTTCTTCCTTTAGTTCCATTAATTCTTCCTTAATAGAAGAGACAGAAAAAATTACACTGCACAGAGAAACTCCAAGGAAACACATCAGGCCCATGATAACTCTTCCAAAGAAAACAAATACATGGAGTTATTCTTTCTAAATACAGTTTTACTTAACTGTCTTTACCCGAATGATCTAGCATTAGTTTTATTTATACTATCATTCTTGATACCTCTAGCAAAGCATATGTTAAAAAACACAAATTAGTTATAATTTGCTGAGCAACAGAAAATATTCCCTTTTGTTCCTATTATAGATCATATGTGAAGTTAAGTATTATTTCTTTTGCTCTTACTTCTTTTTTCCTGCTGCCCTTGTATAGTAACAAAAAATGATAACAAAACAGTACATAGCTGAAAAAACATCCTATTACTTTAGTACTTCTTAGGATTTGTAATTTCCAAGACGATGGATTGAAGTCAGACACATGAACTGAACTGGAAATGCAGGCTTCCACTCATATCTTAGGGGACTCTAGCATTCCCTTCTGCTGGCAAAAGGTAAACATCAGAACATAGTATCTCCAAGTATCCCTATAGCCTAATTTAAGTTATGAGATTCCCAGCAAATAGAATTTACATTCTTCTTTCTCCATAAGCAGGTAGGATAGACATACGATATCAGATTTGTGCCAATACATATGCTACACTGTGCTGCAGTTAGGGGGAAAAAAGGTGTCCAACACGCAACACTGGGAGATAAAGCAGTGGACAGTCCTTTACTGAAAGGAGACATGTCTGTTTCCCCAACAAATAAGAAGAGTTTCAACTACCAACCTCTTAGCTATAATGCTCACTCCCTAAAATCAAAACAATAAAATATTTAATAAAATCAACTGACCTGCAAAGCCTTGTTCATGTTGCTGCTTATCATGTGCGCAGACTGAGCTTGTTGCAATTGAAACCGTAACTGATTTGTCTCCTGCATTGAGCCTGTTGCAGGAAAGAAAAGGGAGAGAAAGAGCAAGTCACAAATATGCAAGAAAGACCATGCAATCTGAAAAGATGACTTAAAAAATAGCGATGTTGATTGTGGTAACAGGCATTACTCTGTTTCTATCTCCCTGAGTTCACTCATAGAAAATACAAATAATAAAGGAAACAATATGCCTGCCTAAATTGAGCAGGTAAAGGTTACTACAGGCTTCCAATTGAAATCGCAGTTAGTTTTAAAGTTTGATAACTACAGTGGCTTCTCTTCACATACACAAGTTTTTAATAGTAGCTTTAAAATACATACTGTGAGGAGCAAGACATGCCAAATGTCTTGTAGCTCACCAGAAGCAAAACACTACAGTGTATAATTGTGCCGGAAGTTTAGCAAGAGCAGAACCACCCTGGAAAACTGGCCACCTTCCCCTCCTCCCAGGTGAAAAGTTTAGCTTTATCAGTTCGCCAATTTATTACTGCTTTAAGGCATTCAATGAATATAGTACAGAAGAATCATGGCATTTCTTCAATTGGCAGTTGCACTCTTCTTAAATATTCCCATCATGTTTATAAGTAATTATTTACTACATAATACAGATCCAATAAGGTTTTTCTGCTTCTCTATCCTGATATTTAGGCTCTCTCTAGAGAGACTTTCCTTCCAGACTCCCACAGTTCTCAAAGAGAACATGCTCTCAAATTTGGAACTAGGAAGACAGACATTTTGTTTAGTTAAGATGTTTGGATTCTATGGAAAGACATACATTACTATTAAAAGACTATAATGTGTAAAGGCCGGCACAAGTCAAATATGCAAAAAGCAGAATATTTCATGTGTTATTCCTACTGATGGAAGCTTCCAAGAACCAGTCTCCAGCCACAAAACCAATTCTTTTCTCATTGAGATCTGAATTTAGAATGGCAATTCACATCAAATACCTAACACAAAAATAAGTACCTTGCTCCCAAAGGCTGTTATTTAGTCCAAAACTGAAGTTTACATATATACAGCACAAAATGCATATAAAAATAGATCAATTGTTGTTGTTTGGGGGGGGGGGGGGGGTTGGGGTTTTATTTCTTTTGGTT